>JBBPBX010052536.1:0-24176 GCA_038048925.1 Garcialebias charrua
CCTATGAGCGACCCCAAACCGTTTCACAGTACCAGCCATCCACCCATTCATACACACATTCATACACCGGTAGCAGTATAATCCGGTAGCCTCAGACACACAGAGAGCAGAGCAGGGAAAAGGAAAAATATAGGGGGGGGGGGGCAACGAAACTGCCACCTCTTGCAGAGCGAGGAAAGAAAATAATAATAATAAAAGACTTAAAAATTAATAATAAAAATGAAATAATAAAATAAAAATATTTTGAAATATATGTATATATGTTTTTAGTTGTGTAGGATAAATATTTTATAGGTAATGATGAGTTATATTGTTTGTTTAAAAAAACGTTTTCTGATTGGTGATGTATTTCCGGTCCTGGGGTCTCATGAATGTTATCCATAGACTCTCGTTAAAAATTGTGCATGCACAGTTATTCCATGACGTTACAAGAGAATAGGAAGATGCTGGGCGCAGATATCTGCGTCCAGGGCACGTCTAACGTGAGCTGTACCTACCAATCTTGTGCTTCCTGTCTTTTTTTTTTTGGGTCTGGGAAATGAGCTGTGCAATGACTTAAGCAGACTGGCTGTAGGTAGGTTTTAAATAATTGAAAGCCCTTTATCTAATGCCTATTTGCCATTTCTGATTTACCATATTTTCCAAAGGTGGGCACAGACCGCTAGAGACCGCTAAAGCGCTAATCCGCTTACAACGGACCTAAATTATTTGTCAGCGTTTTTGTGGTTTGACTAACTTTTATAATTCATAAGCGGATTTGTGCTATTTTTATTTAAAATGCAGTACCGCTAATAACTAATTATCTATCAGTAAAAACGAAAAAACTTATTTACAGGCTCTCGCTGGCTCTCGTAGCTGCTTTTTCCCCCATTGGTGCAAGTACACCGGGAGCAGAGAGGAGGGAGGGGGAGCAGAGGGGAGAACAGACGCGGATCTACCATGTAGGCAAATGATGCCGTTGCCTGGGGCTCCCAATCAGCAGGGGCCCCGGCCCCGCCGCGCCCCGGCCAGTCACCTACATCCCTAACATTGCTCATGCTTGTTAATGTACATTTAACATAAAAATAATTATAGTTACGATGAAAACGATCATTAAAAACGCAATACAAAAACCGGTCGATTTCTGTATCCCCCTACTAAAAATGGACTATTCCATCTTGACATCTTCCGGGTCAGAGGTGAACTCGGGGGCTAATTCTGTGGCTAGCTGGTTGCGCTCGGTGTGTTCATAAATCATGGGAGAACCCCGCTGTATCAAGCTAAATTAACGCGGCCGGAGGATTGTATTCTGTGTTTTGTGTCGACCACTCGACGGTGAGTCGTTCGTTTTATGTATTTGGGTTCTTTTTATGAAATAGAAATGCGGTGGCGACACACCCATGTATGAGATTTAAAAGTGGTCTTAATGATTAAAAGATCATTCTCTTTTTGTTAATTTCCTGGCCGAATAGAATATATATACGTAAAGTATTAAATAAATCCTTTGATTTTTGTAATTTCATCCTTTTAGGATCATTTTAGTTACTTTTCATTAAATCTGTTGACTGCCTATAGAAATTTTGATAACAGTTTAGTCCTGTGTATAAAGTAATGCTAATTTTTGTTTTGTTTATGACCTTGTTTAGGTCAGGGTTTTTTTCACCCCCTGTTCCCACCCAGGATGGCAAGCAACCGGATCCCCGCAGCTGTGCGGTAGGACTTAAATTGCACCAAACTATTTGTTTTTTTCTGGACATATTACCCTGGATCATGAACTACAAACTACCAGATTATTGATTGATGGACCTTTAATCATCCGGGATTCAAGAACTGATTTAAAATAGAAAAAAAAAAGAACTCTTGGGTGTAATCAGGGTCTGTTTTGTTGTGTGTATTTTGTCTATTGGTTATACTCAAAGAAAATGATTATTATTACAAACAATATTATTATAAATACCTTCCTGTCTATTGGTTATACTCAAAGAAAATGATTATTATTACAAACAATATTATTATAAATACCTTCCTAAGTCTATACAATACAAACAACTTAAAACTTGCTTCTTGTCTGATGGTGTTTTATTTTAGAATTAGCGGTTTAGAATTTAGCTTCCCCTAATTTTCATAAGACATTAGTGCTTTTGAAATTGCGGACCTAAATAAATTAATTAGTGCTTTAGAAATAGCGGAACTAATTTTTGGATTAGCGTTGCCCACCACTGGTATTTTCCGGCGTATAGGTCGCACCTTTTTATGGTTTTTTTCAAGGCCTGCGACCTATACACCAGTGCGACCTATTTATGGAATTTTTTCCATATTTTTAGACCAATTTTTGCCTCAGTTATGACCGTTTTTCACTTTGGCAGAAAATGGTGCAGTACCACTTTCGGCCGCTAGGGGCAGTGCAGTACCAGTTTCGGCCGCTAGGGGACACTTCCAGAGGAGTACACCGACCGTTTCCAGCTCATGTGTCCGAAAAAAAGCTCCTCTGCTCGGACTGACTGTCGGCCTCCTGGTCTGGATGTAACTTCTGTTAGCTCTGTTTGTTTGCTGTTTGTTTACAAGATAAGTCAAGAACCACTCAGCAGATTTTTCTGAAACTTACAGAATGTAATCACAGTGTGGACGTTTACAAGTGAGTAGCTTTATTAGATGTTTGAGATAAAAAAAAGAAAACAGATCTTTTATTAGCATAGTTTCAGGTAGCTTCTGTTTATTACGTTATAAATAGCTTAGAAACCACTCAGCGGATTTTTCTGAAACTTACAGAATGTAATCACAGTACTGACGTTTACAAGTGAGTAGCTTTATTAGATGTTTGAGATAAATAAAAATAAAAAAAGATATTTTATTAGCATAGCTTCTGTTAGCTTCTGTTTATTACGTTATAAATAGCTCAGAAACCACTCCGTGGATTTTTCTGAAACTTACAGAATGTAATCACAGTACTGACGTTTACAAGTGAGTAGCTTTATTAGATGTTTGAAATAAAATAAAATCAATCTTTTATTAACATAGCTTCTGTTAGCTTCTGGTTTTATTTCTGTTTATGTTATAAATTATGTTTACGTTATAAATAGCTTCGAAACCAGTCAGTTTATATTTTTCTGCTTACAATGTGTAATTATATGAGCTTTAATGTACTTAACTATGTCCTGGAGGAAAGATTTTAGATGAGATTCGAATTTTTATTCGTGTTTTCAGAGACGAACTCGTCTCGTGTTAGCTTGTGGTTTTATTTCTGTTTATGTTATAAATAGCTTCGAAACCAATCGGTTTATATTTTTCTGCTTACAATGTGTAATTATATGAGCTTTAATGTACTTAACTATGTCCTGGAGGAAAATTTTGAGATGAGATTAGATTTTTTATTCGTGTTTTCAGAGACGGACTCGTCTCGTGTTAGCTTGTGGTTTTATTTCTGTTTATGTTATAAATAGTTTCGAAACCAATCGGTTTATATTTTTTCTACTTACAGTGTGTAATTATATGAGCTTTAATATACTTAACTATGTCCTGGAGAAAAAATTTGAGATGAGATTCGATTTTTTATTCGTGTTTTCAGAGACGGACTCTCCTGTGGCAGACATTAGCAACAGAGCTAAACACTTGGTCCATATTGCCGGGTTGACTCAACGGTGACGCGGCACGTCAGCGGTGGATGACGCGTTACGTCGGCGGTGACGTAGGTGCGACCTATACACCGGTTTAATCTATTTATGGATTTTTCCAATTTTTTGGCAATAATTGGACAGTGCGAGCTATACAACGGTGCGACCTATACAACGGAAAATACGGTACTCTGTCTTACTACGGCTGACTTTCATTCCTCTTCTTTCAAGTTCATACCTCCACCTCTCCAAGTTCTCTTCCACCTGTTCCCTGTTCTCACCACATATCACAATGTCATCTGCAAACATCATAGTCCATGGGGATTCCTGCCTGACCTCATCTGTTAGTCGGTCCATCACCAGAGCAAACAAGAAGGGGCTCAGAGCCGATCCTTGATGCAATCCCACCTCCACCTTGAAGCTATCTGTCACTCCTACAGCACATCTCACCACTGTCCTGCTGTCTTCATACATGTCCTGTACTAGCCTGGTTAAAACCAGACCCTTGTCCTTCACTTCGCTTTGTACTGGGTCTGGGACTTGTCTCATAGACAAGGATATCTCCGGTAGATTTTTGACCGGACCAATCAGAGAGCAGAAGGCGGAGTTTTGAACGACGTCGACTGACGTCGTCAGTTAAAATGGCTGCCGCCACGAAGGAATTTTCAAGAAAACAAGGTAAAAAACTATTATTTCTTTGCTGAGAAAAATATATTTCTTAGCTGACGTTATATCAGAAGTGTTCCTGAGCAATCAGAGAACAGAAGGCGGAGTTTTGAACGACGTCGACTGACGTCGTCAGTTAAAATGGCTGCCGCCACGAAGGAATTTTCAAGAAAACAAGGTAAAAAACTATTATTTCTTTGCTGAGAAAAAATATATTTCTTAGCTGACGTTATATCAGAAGTGTTCCTGAGCTTAACAGTTCCTAAATCAATTCACGAAATGGTCAAATCTGCTGGATTTAAATAGTTTCGGTTTGACATTTTCCAAACAGCCTCGGGTGCGCTACGAAAATAAATGATAAAAAATCGAATTTTATCTCAAATGTTTAATCTAGGCCAACAGTCAGTAAATTAGAGCCATATAATTACACACTGGTAGCAGAAAAAAATATCCACCGAGTGGTTTCTGAGCTATTTATCTGAATAGCCTGGCCTGGCTAGGCTAAACTAACAAAACGCCGCCTTCCGTTCTCTGATTGGTCCATTCAAAAATCTATCGGAGAAATCGTTTGTCTATGGGACAAGTCCCAGACCCTAGTACGAAGCAAAGTGAAGGACAAGGGTCTGGTTTTAACCAGGCTAGTCCTGTACCAGTCTAACATACTTTTCTGCCACTCCAGATTTCCTCATGCAATACCACACCTCCTCTCTTGGCACCCTGTCATATGCTTTTTCTAAATCCACAAACACACAATGGAGTTCTTTCTGACCCTCTCTGTACTTCTCTATCAACATCCTCAAAGCAAAGATGGCATCTGTGGTGCTCTTTCTTGGCATGAAACCATACTGCTGCTCACAGATAGTCACTCACTTCCGGGGCGAACGCAGGCACACACCTCGCGGCCGCTGCTCCTCGTACTTTTTTCTTGTTTTTGTTTTATTCAGTACTTTCTGCTGTTTTTTCACCGACCCTTGCCTGGGCATTTCTACTCATCAACAAACATGGATTTTACTTGGATTTACCTGCTGCCTGCTCTCGTTTGGACTCTGCTGCTGATCATCATCCACCACCCAGCGTCTGGCCTGCTCCATTATTCAGCCGCCGAGCTCCTTCGTCTTCGTTTCCTACCAGCAGTCCCCCCTGTGCTACCTCTTGACGAAATTTAATCAATTTAAATAGAATGGGCATGTTATCTCAGGTATGTTGTGGGGTTATTTCAGTTTCCAATTTCATATGTTGGTGCGTGGCATGTCAGCATGTATAAAACTTCTCGGTCTCACAGCTTCCATTCATTAAGAATCGAAAAAGACTTCAGGACAGAAGTCGAAACGTTTTCTGCAACAAATAAAAGTCCAGTTGATCCTGTATTGAACGCCTTTTTTGATTTTATCATGTCCTGGACGACTGAGAATCTTCACCAGCATCTTGACGAAATTGTCTTCCATCCTCGTCGGAGATACATCCACCGGGGCTTGCGCCGTCGACTCAACGCTGACAAGGCTCATCCCATAACCTCCATCTGGTCTGACTCTCGCCATTCTTCACGCCGCAATGCTCGGACCGCTAACAGCAGCAGCACGTTAGCCAACCTAGCTCGATCGGCTAACTTTCCAGTCACTACCTCCGCATACTCCATAAAGTTTGGACTTCTGAACGTTCGCTCCCTCACGGGCAAAGGTCAGTTTGTTCACGATCTAATATCTGACCGAAAACTGGATTTCTTCTGTTTAACAGAAACGTGGCAACAACAAAACAACTTTTTTAATCTGAATGAGTATACCCCACCGGGGTTTACTACTTCTCACGTTCTAAGGCCCGCGCCTCAGGCAGAGGGGGTGGTCTCGCGATAATTCACCGCGAGAACTGGAAGGTCACTCCGGTTCACACACCTCCCTCCTCCTCCTTTGAGCACACTGTGTGTCTGCTCGCTGGCCTGACCCCCACCATTGTTGCCACTATCTACCGCCCTCCAAAAGTGAACAGCTCCTTCATGAATGACTTTGCTGGTCTAATGGCTCATCTAACAGCTCTTTCACCCAATGTCATCCTGCTGGGCGATTTCAACAATCATTTGGATGAAGAAAACAACCCCCTCTCCAGAGACTTCACATCTTACCTGGACAGCTGTGGCTTTCAACAATTCATCAACTTTCCAACACACAAGATGGGCCACACTTTGGATTTACTCTGCTACACTGGACTTTCTCCTCTTAACTGTTCTTCTGATGAACTTCTATTTACTGATCACCTGATGATTTCATTCAATGTTAATCTTAAATTTTCCTCAGATAAACCTCAACGCACTATTTCCTTCCGTAATATCAAGAATATCAACCATGACACTCTTTTATCTCATATTAATAATACACTCTCCACTTTCAACTCCTCCGACCCAGATGATCTTGTCACATTATACAACACCAGCCTCACCAACATCCTTAACTCTGTTGCTTCCCTGAAAACCCGGACTGTTTCCTTCTCCAACTCTGCACCCTGGTTCACTCCAGAACTCCGCTCCCTGAAAACCAAAGGTCGGCGGCTAGAGCATCTCTATAAAAAATCTGGTCTCACAATTCACAAGGAACTTTATGCAAACCACCTCATCCATTACAAGAACAGTATTTCTCAAGCCAAATCCAGCTACTTCTCAGACATCATCAGTTCTAATGTTGGTAATTCAAAGACATTGTTCTCTCTCCTTCACCGTTCTGTCTCATCTCCTAACTCTCTACCCTCTCACATGGTTTCCACAGAATTTTGCAACTCCCTGATGTCATATTTCAATGAAAAGATTATTTCAATTCATAAACACCTTGGACCAAATACTGCCCCCAGCATCCTTGTTGAACTCCCCCCTCCCTCCCTCCCTTTCTCTGTCTTCTCCCTCCCCTCTGCTGATGACATTGCTGACATTATCAGCAAGTCCAAGTCCTCATCCTGTCAACTTGACCCATTTCCCACAGTTCTTGTTAAATCCTGTCTCCCGTCTCTGCTCCCTATCATCACTAATATCATCCACTCCTCCCTAACCTCTGGCATTGTTCCCACAGCCTTCAAATCTGCTGCCATCACCCCCATCATCAAGAAACCAGGTCTTGACTTTACCAACTTCAGTAATCTTCGTCCGATCTCCAATCTGCCCTTCATCTCCAAGATTCTTGAAAAAACTGTTGCTAGTCAACTTCACTCACACCTGTCCAACAACAACATTTATGAAGAGTTTCAATCTGGTTTTCGCCCCCACCATAGCACCGAAACAGCTCTAGTAAAAATTACTAACGACCTTCTTCTTGCTGCTGACTCTGGTCTTCTGTCCATCCTCATTCTTCTTGATCTAAGTTCTGCCTTCGACACCATCTGTCATTCTATCCTCCTCAACAGACTAACCTCCATTGGCATCTCAGGTACCCCGTTAGACTGGTTCAACTCCTATCTCTCTGACCGCACTCAATTCATTCAGCTTAAATCCTTCCGTTCCCAGTCTTCCCCTGTCTCCACGGGTGTCCCCCAAGGCTCTGTCCTCGGACCCCTCCTCTTCATCATTTACCTCCTTCCTCTAGGTCACATCTTCCGCAAATACGGCGTCCATTTCCACTGTTATGCTGATGACACACAGCTCTACTTGTCATCAAAACCTAACTCCACCCACCCACCCTCCATCCTCACCGACTGTCTCAATGAGCTAAATCACTGGTTTTCTAACAATTTCCTTCAACTAAACAGTAACAAAACAGAAATCATTCTCGTCGGTACCAAAAACTCTATTTCAAAATCAGAACATCTTCTCGTCCCCCTTAAATAAATAATAAATAAATGTCACATTTTTGTCATCTGTGTATGTTTCCCATACAAGACGAAATTCTTAACAACTCTCTGCTATCCCCCTCCCCTCAGGTCAAGAGCCTTGGTGTAATCCTCGACACCACTCTCTCCTTCACTTCACACATCAACAATATTACTCGGTCTGCCTATTTCCACCTCCGTAATATTAACCGTCTCCATCCTTCTCTCACACCCCGCTCCACAGCCATCCTGGTGCACAGTCTTGTGACTTCCCGTATCGATTACTGCAACTCCCTTCTCTACGGCCTCCCCAACAAATCTCTCCACAAGTTACAGATGGTCCAGAACTCAGCTGCCCGTGTCATCACTCAAACCTCCTACTATAACCACATCACTCCTGTCCTGCAGCAGCTCCACTGGCTCCCGGTTAAATCACGCATCATCTTCAAAATTCTACTTCTCACGTTCAAATCTATCCACAACCTTGCCCCTCCTTATCTATCTGACCTCCTACAAATCTCCATCCCATCACGCTCTCTCAGATCCTCCTCTTCACTACATCTCCATGTACCCTCTGCCCGCCTCTCCACCATGGGGAGCAGGGCCTTCACCTGCTCTGCCCCTCACCTCTGGAACGCTCTACCACCAGACCTTTGAAACACCACCTCCCTTTCTCTGTTCAAGACAGCCCTGAAAACACATCTCTTTAGACTAGCCTATCATTAACTTTACTAAATGTATTTTTATTATTTTGCATTTTATAATCTTTATGTATTTTATATTTCAATTTGTCACTGATAATGTTTGCACTGTATTAGTTTGTTAAGTGTCCTTGGGTGTCCTGAAAGGCGCTTTTTTTATTTTTTATTATTAGAGTTGATCTTAATATAGACACATGTCAATATCATAAGTACAATACTGACAAAACATTGCACAAAGATGAAAATTACAGTTTCAACCCTCTTTTTATATTATCACCCAAAAAGAAAAAAAAAGAGAAAAAAAATAAATAAAATAAAATAAAAATAACAATAATAATAATAATAAAAAATAAATAAAAATTAGATAACAATAAAATTTTTTTAAAAAAACACGATAACACCCCCCCCCCCAATCTCAACTCGAAGTCAACCTCATACTATATACTACAGAAATGGCTACTAATATTGATATTCAAATCAAAACTCAACGACAGGCACCTTCAGTTGGGCAGAACTTTCAAGTTTGAAAAATAAGAAAGAAAACATTGCCATTTTTGGTAAAACTTTTGTGTGGACCCTCTCATCCCAGGGAAAGTTCTGAAGGAATGTGCGGACCAGCTCTGTGAGGTGCTGGCTGACATCTTCACCACCTCACTTGCACTGGAGTCAGTTCCCACCTGCCTGAAGACCGCGACCATCATCCCAGTCCCAAAGAGCTCCACAGTGACTGGTCTGAATGACTATAGACCGGTGGCCCTCACCCCGATAGTCGCTAAATGTTTTGAGAAACTGGTCATGTCCCACATCAAGGCAACCGTCAACATCAATGAGGACCCTCATCAATACGCATACCGTGAGAACCGATCAACAGAGGACGCCATTTCTTCCGTGGTCCACACTGCTCTCACCCACCTGGATCAGAAAGACTCATACGTGCGTCTGCTCTTTGTGGACTTCACATCTGCCTTCAACACCATGATCCCCCAAACTCTGATAGACAAACTATCTACACTTGGACTAAGCCCCTCTATTTGTAACTGGGTACTAGACTTCTTAACAGACAGACCACAGTCCGTGAAGATCCACAACTTCTCCTCCTCCACCATAACCCTCAGCACTGGCTCTCCTCAGGGATGTGTGCTGAGCCCCCTTCTGTTCACTCTGCTCACATATGATTGTACAGCCACACTTCCAGGCTGTCATATTGTTAAGTTTGCAGATGATACAGCGGTGGTGGGATGCATCACAAACAATGATGAGTCCAGCTACAGACAGGAGGTGGAACACCTGGAGAGCTGGTGCAAAGAGAATAATCTTCACATGAATGTGAAGAAGACAAAGGAGATGATTGTGGACTTCAGAAGGAACAAACACACCCATGCCCCACTGAAAATAGGTGGGTCTGCAGTGGAAGTGGTCTCCAGCTACAAATACTTGGGTGTACACATGAATGATAACCTCAGCTGGAGCAACAACACCACCAGCCTGATCAAGAAAGGTCATCAGAGACTCTACTTCCTCAGACGGCTGAGACGTGCTGGTCTGAGCAGCCCAGTTCTCACCTCGTTCTACAGGTGTGCAGTGGAGAGCATCCTGTGCTCCAGCATCAACGTGTGGCATGGAGGCTGCACAGTTGAAGAGAGGAAAGCTCTACAGAGAGTGGTGAAGGCTGCACAGAAGTCTGTTGGAGTCAGTCTCCCCACAATCACAGACATTTACACCTCCAGATGCAGGAAAAGAGCCACCTGCATCATGAAAGACCTCACTCATCCAGCACACTCACTCTTTGCCCCACTCCCCTCAGGACGGAGGTTGAGGAGCATCAAGTGTAGAACCACTAGACTGAGGAACAGCTTCTACCCTGAGGCTGTTAGACTCATGAATAAATAAAAATAAAATAAAAAATAAACACTGCAAAATATCACATCATACTGATGCTGATCTGTTTTCTTGTTGCTGTGTTCATCTGTGTTCATCTGTGACCATCTGCTCATACAAACTCATGTTCGTGCTGCTGTTTATTTCCACTATATTAGGCTTAGTGTATTACTAGTTGATGTTTTTCTTAGTTAGTTCTAGATGTTATTACTGTTTTTCTCTTTCATTTGTTGTTGGATGTAACTGGGACCTCGTGTACATAATCTCGTTTTCATCACATGTACCACATGCGGTGCAAATGACAATAAAGACTCTCTGACTCTGACTCTCTGACTCTCTCTCATGCCTGGTACCCACTGCACAACTCGAAACGCACCTGCCGTCCCCTTTTGGCCGCTGGTCACGGTCCCACTGAACCACTGAACACCGTCTGATGACGTACACTAGGGGGTAGCAGAGGGAGGGGTCTCTGGCTTGTTTTCCGGGTTCAGTTGTTGTTTTAACTGCACCTCCGACGGTCTTCGATGAGATTAAAACTTTTTTTTATGTTTGGGGTGATCTACACTGGAGAGGACAGCAGCCTGTCAGCAGCAACTGTAAAAATGCCACGTTTCTTACCGGAGTTTGGTTCCAATTCCTGGAGGCTGGATCCGGTGAGTTTAAAAAGTCCGAAAAAAGTCCCGTTGTGGTTGTGTAATCAGATAGCGAGGCTCTCCCGACTGTTTGCCGGATGCGTCGAGCCGCCAGAGATCAACATTTGGGACGTCTGCGGCTCGACGGCGACGCGCGCGTGCGTGTACAGGCTGCCCCCGCGCCGCTTCGATCACTTGAATCGCGCCGCTTCCTTGTTCGCCGTGACTCCACGCGTCTCCTCCATAAACTTTGAATGTAAACCGGCCGCTTCGGCCGCTCGACAAAGGGGGCAGTGGGTACTAGGCATCAGGGTGTATTTGATTTTTTCGAGCTTTAAAAAGAACAACACGTCTTTCACCCAGAGGGATGTTGAGGGACATTTATCAGACTTCCAGTCTAAAAGTAAAATACGTCTAGCCAATAAAGATGTAAACGCAATAATTTCCCTTTGAGCAGAAGTTAACCCTAACGTTGGGCTGGAGATACCAAATATGGCAACAAGTGGACAAGGTTGCAAATTCACTTTCAGAATAGAAGATGTAATTGAGAAGTAGTCAGACCAGAAATTATGTAATTTGGGACAAAGAAAGAACATGTGGCCAAGATTGCAAGGGGTACCCTTGCATCTATCACATATGTCCACAACATCTGGATAGATCTGAGAGAGCCTAGATTTAGAGAAATGAACCCTATGCACAACTTTAAATTGAATCAAACTAAGACGAGCACAAGATGAGGAAGATCGAATTCTGTCAATGGCGTCATCCCAAAGATCTTCGGTCAGCTGGATTCCCAACTCTTCAACCCATGCATCTCTAATTTTGACATTGGAGTCAACCCTCAGATTTAAGATAGTACTATAAATCTTTGAAATCATATCTTTCTGAAGTGGATTATATGAGACCATCTTTTCCCAAGGCTGTTCAGGGGGAACAGAAGGAAAATTTGGAAAACATTTAGAGGCAAAATTCCGAATTTGAAAGTATCGAAACAAATCTGTACCAGGTAAACTGTATTTGGCAGATAAATTTGCAAAGCTATCAAATATACCTGCTGTATATAGGTTTTTTATTTGTTTTAAACCCCTATCATACCAAACTGAAAATGTACAGTCAGAAAGTGACGGAGGAAACAAATGGTTATTTGTCAAGGGGCATGAGGATGAGGCATCAACAAACTTGAAGTGCCTTCTAAATTGCGACCAAACTTTCAGCGTATTCAAAAGAACTTGATTGTTGGTGTATAAAGAAGGTTTTATAGGTAATGAAGAAAAAATTAAAGCAGATAAAGAAGACCCGGTACACGAAGATGCCTCCAGTTTGCACCAAGGTAAACTGGACGATTTTAACCAATAACTAATTTTTTGTATGTGAGCAACCCAATAGTAGGATTGAAAGTCAGGCAAAGCGAGTCCACCAGTGAGTTTACATTTTTGCAATAATGTTTTACGAACCCGAGGAGGTTTCCCATTCCAGATAAAGCCACTAATCAGCCTATCCAAGGAGTCAAAAAAGGTTTTTGGCATAAAAAGAGGAATGGACTGAAATAAGAAAAGAAATTTAGGTAAAATGATCATCTTGACAACATTAATCCTACCCAAAAGGGAGAGAGGAAGATTACGCCAACTCTGGAAATCAGACGTAGTTTTTGTGACAAGAGGCGAAAAATTAGCTGACGCAAGACCAGATAAAGAACGTGTCACATTTATACCAAGATATTTAAACCCAGTGAGACTGAGTTTGAATGGAGTGTCAGAATGTTGAAGACTGCAAGCAGTAGTGTTTATAGGAAAGCATTCACTCTTTTCCAAATTCAATTTATAGCCTGAGAAGGAGCTGAAGTTATCTAAGATATGCAATACAGTGGGGACAGAAGTGGCAGGGTTGGATACGTACAGCAACAGATCATCCGCATATAAGGACAATTTATATTCTGTTCCATTTCGAAAAATCCCTGTAAATGAGGGGGCAGCGCGCAAAGCAATAGATAAAGGCTCGATTGCAAAAATGAAAAGCAAAGGCGACAACGGGCAGCCTTGGCGTGTACCACGCCCGAGAGAAAAATAGTCTGAATATATATCATTCGTATGGACACTGGCTTTAGGAGATGCATAGAGGAGCCGAATCCAAGAAACAAAAGTATCACCAAATCCGAACTTCTTCAAAACCACAAACAAGTATTCCCACTCCACCCTGTCAAATGCTTTTTCAGCATCAAGGGAAATGACCAATTCGGGTATATCAGAAAAATGCTTCGAATAGATTATATTAAAGAGGGTGCGCGTATTATAAAATAATTGACGTCCCTTGACAAAGCCATTTTGTTCCTCAGATATAACCAAAGGGAGGACTTTCTCCAAACGAGTAGCAACCAACTTGGCTAGCACCTTTACATCTGCATTTAACAAGGATAGTGGTCTGTAAGAACCACACAAAGTTGGGTCTTTGTCCTTTTTGTGAAGTAAAACTATGGTAGCCTGAGTCAGTGTTGGAGGTAAAGTCTTGCGTTCTAAAGATTCGTTAAACATGGCCAATAATAATGGTGCAAGTTTTACCATAAACTTTTTATAAAATTCAATGGGAAACCCATCAGGGCCAGGAGCCTTGTTTGACTGTAATGCTTTTATTGAATTTATTACTTCCATAAGGCTTAGTGAAGAATCCATGCACCTGGCAGTGTCTATATCAATAGTAGGAATGGAAAGACTTTGAAGAAATTCTTCCATTTCCTTCTTGTCTGTGGGAAATTCTGATGAATATAAAGAAGAATAAAATGTAAAAAAGCTAAGTCTGGTCCTCTGGACATTCAAAAAACAAAAAAACAAAACAAAGCAAAAAATTGTAGAAACGTTTCGTCTTTCGTCCGAAAGACTTCCTCAGTCTGAGGTGCTGGGTTCAGCTCAGTCTTTCCTAACTGGGCCTTCCTGAAAGCAGAGAAGAAACCCAAACAGGACTCCAGCCAGCCATCAGGTGAAAAGAAGGAACCCAGACCCAGACCAGTGGCCATTCCATATGTTGCAGGGGTTTCAGAGACATTGAGACGTTTATTTTCTAAACACAACGTCCCAGTGGCTTTTAAACCTCAAAATACATTACGGCAAAAACTGGTTCATCCCAAAGATCCAGTCCCCCGGCAAAAACAGAGTAACATTGTGTATGCTGTTCAGTGTCAGGAGGGCTGTGATCAGTCTTATATCGGGGAAACTAAACAGCCACTGGCCAAAAGGATGGCCCAGCACAGAAGATCAACATCATCAGGTCAGGACTCTGCAGTCTACACTCATCTCCAGGCCAGCGGTCACTCTTTCAGGGATGAAGATGTTCACATCCTTGATAGAGAGGAACGATGGTTTGAGAGAGGAGTAAAGGAGGCCATCTTTGTGAAAAGAAACCGCCCATCATTAAACAGGGGTGGAGGCCTCCGAGTTCAACTGTCCCCCTCCTACAATGCTGTGATTGCTGGTATCACTCAGCCCTCTGTGAATAGCAAACAACCATCAGGGTGCTAACGATCCATTGTTAGGCTGATGGTCCTCCTTGATCATGTGAGCAGCTGGTTTCAGGCTGTCATCAGCCAACTGGTTGTGTAACACTGTGAGAGGGTGCTATTTATAAGACTGAGCTGAACCCAGCACCTCAGACTGAGGAAGTCTTTCGGACGAAAGACGAAACGTTTCTACAATTTTTTGCTTTGTTTTGTTTTTTTGTTTTTTGAATGTCCAGAGGACCAGACTTAGCTTTTTTAGATTTTTCTACCTGGATTATTGAGCATGCATCAGGGTAAGAATAAAATGATTTAAAAGTGTCATTGATTTCGGTGGGGTCAGTCATATTTACCTGCTGGGTATTTTGAATACTGGGTATTATACGAGAATTGACCTGACGCCGTAGCTGATGTGCCAATAAACGACCGGCCTTGTCGCCGTATTCATAAAATGAACCTTTACTATGCAAAAGTAAGCGCTCAGCTTCTTTGGTAGAAATTAAATCAATCTCTGCCTGAACACCCATACGCTCTTTAAATAATTCCGGTGAGGGACTTATGGCATACTTTTGATCAATCTTAGCAATGGTTGTTGCCAATTCAGTGAGCCTTGAGTTATGTCTTTTATTAGAACGAGATGTGTAGTAAATTATTTGTCCTCTGAGATAGGACTTAAGTGTTTCCCATAACAGTGAATGAGAAGTGGAGTCATTCTTATTAAACACCAGAAACTCATCGATTGCATTAGAAATAAAGTCACAGAATTCCTCATCTGCCAGTAAAAGAGAATTGAACCGCCATAGAGGGCGGCTACGTTTGTAGGAAGTTAACTGAATATCTAATAATAACGGAGCATGGTCTGATATCCATCCATCCATCCATCTTCTTCCGCTTATCCGGGGTCGGGTCGCGGGGGTAGCAGCCTAATGGCCCTTTTCCACCGGTCGGCTCGGGTCGGATGTTACGTCATATGTGCGTCGCAGAGACCCCCTTTCATCCTTTTCCACCGGATATTCCGTGCTAAGCCGCGCGAGATTTCTTGAGATTTTCGGGCTGGTTTCAGAGGGGTACTGAAGCGAGCTCACCCGCTCCGGAAGGAGGGAGGAGGAGACTCGAGCTGTTTTCACGGAAGCGAGGGAAGCTATCACGGCAGGACTTTTACATGAATAACACGGTAAAAACAATTGTTATTTTTTAAATTTATAGCAAAGATGGGTCTTCAGCTGAACGTGTCCTTAATAAAATCACGTACTGCTCAAAACTGCAGGATTTTAAAAAGTAGTTTCGCCACGAGCAACGCGTCGCGCGCGGGCGGCTTTATGTCTTTAAATGTAGCTCAATGAACAGATATAAAATATAATTCATAGCTGACTTTATAGTACGAGGGCTCCTGAGCTTAACCACGCTTTAATATTGTCACGTAGTGGTCAAATATGCTGCATTTAAAGTAGTTTCGCTTTGACTGCTTCCAAAACTGTGCTTGCACAACGAAAATAAATTATAAAAATTCGAATTTTATTTCAAATAACTCCAACAGGATACAGACAGTATATGAACATGTTGTGATCACACTAGATTTTTTTGAAAAATATCAGCTATGTGGTTTTTGATAGAATTGATAATATGTGATACAAAGTACAAGGGAGAAAATTAATGGAGGTAGCTTGACACATTTATGTCTATAAAACATTGAATTTTATTTCAAATAACTCCAACAGGATACAGACAGTATATGAACATGTTGTGATCACACTAGATTTTTTTGAAAAATATCAGCTATGTGGTTTTTGATAGAATTGATAATATGTGATACAAAGTACAAGGGAGAAAATTAATGGAGGTAGCTTGACACATTTATGTCTATAAAACATTGAATTTTATTTCAAATAACTCCAACAGGATACAGACAGTATATGAACATGTTGTGATCACACTAGATTTATTTGAAAAATATCAGCTATGTGGTTTTTGATAGAATTGATAATATGTGACACAAAGTACAAGGGAGAAAATTAATGGACGTAGCTTGACACATTTATGTCTATAAAAATTGAATTTTATTTCAAATAACTCCAACAGGATACAGACAGTATATGAACATGTTGTGATCACACTGTGTTGTTTAAAAAAAAAACAGTTTCTGGACTAAATTAATCACATTTTTCTTTTACAGTCAACAGAAGAAAATCGCCAGAATTCAACAACCTGTGTCATCTTCTGGAGGAAGACGTGAGACACCAGATGGAAATTTGTTACTTCTGTTTGTCACTTCAAACTTTTCCTATTAAACGTTATATTTTCTTAAGTGGTGTCCTCGAACATTCAATTTCCTAAACTTATTTTATAATGTGAAGTGTGTATTGTGTTTAAATCCATACTGGAAGTTAAGAGAACTTTCCATTTGCATTTGACCTTTAAAGAATCATAAGATAAAGATTATTAGAATCTGCTCAACCGTTATTACGTTATAAATTATTTGGTTCTAGGATGAAGTCATACAAAAAAAGTCAAAAATTAAAAGTGGCCAAAGTCCTTTGGACAGTTTAAAGTTAAAGAATTCACAGACCATCCATCTACCACCCAGCAGCAACTTTACCAGGGAAACACTGGCAGTTTCAAAGATCACAGTGTGATGTTTTAAATCAACTTTATTTATAAAGCACATTTTAAAAACCACAGGGTCAACCAAAGTGCTGTACAATAACATAAAAGACAAGTTAATTAAAAACTATAAAAAGCATACAAAAATAAATACATATACCAGTCTTACTGCAGGTGTGTTAACATGCCATAAAAGATAAGATCACGTATTAAAAGCCAAGGAATAAATGTGTGTTTTTAAATAAGATTTAAAAAGTTTTGAGGACTGTCAGCAGCAACTGCTCAGCTGATCTGAGATCGGGGAGGGCAGGAAGGTTGAAGCAGCTCAGATAAATATGGTTTTGCAACTTTATCAAGCACCTTGTGCATAACTAAATAATAAAATATGCTTTAATACATCTTTATTGTAAAAATACTAAATTGGAAAATACATGGGTTTAAAGAAGGCAACAAGGTAGGATTATGAATTGGGTTTAAAGATTACAGCTCATGAGGTACTCATTATAGCATGACATCTCTTTCACAACATTCTGTCAAAGCCTTTATTGTGTTCTTCTTCTAGTGGTGGCTAGTACTGTAGTAAATAGCTTGAGGGAACACTACTGCCACCATGTGGTAAGACGAGTAGGATTCTGGACCCCGCCCACAGAAGGGGGACAAAAAAGCTGTGGAAACAGAACATAGATGTGACCCGACCCGAACTGAGCCGACCTGAGCCGATCCAACCCGAGCCGAGCCGAGCGGTGGAAAAGAGGCATAAGTAGGGAGGCCCAGACTTCCCTCTCCCCAGCCACTTGGAGCAGCTCCTCCGGGGGAATCCCAAGGCGTTCCCAGGCCAGCCGAGAAACATAGTCCCTCCAGCGTGTCCTGGGTCTTCCTCTGGGTCTCCTCCCGGTGGGACATGCCCGGAACACCTCACCAGGGAGGCGTCCAGGAGGCATCCTAACCAGATGCCCGAGCCACCTCAACTGGCTCCTCTCGATGTGGAGAAGCAGCGGCTCTACTCCGAGTCCCTCCCGGATGACTGAGCTTCTCACCCTATCTCTAAGGGAGAGTCCAGACACCCTGCGGAGAAAACTCATTTCAGCCGCTTGTATCCGAGATCTCGTTCTTTCGGTCACAACCCAAAGCTCATGACCATAGATGAGGGTAGGAACATAGATCGATCGGTAAATTGAGAGCTTTGCCTTTCGACTCAGCTCTCTCTTCACCACGACAGACCGGTACAGCGCCCGCTTCACTGCGGACGCTGCACCTATCCGCCTATCGATCTCACGCTCCAGTTTTCCCTCATTCGTGAACAAGACCCCGAGATACTTAAACTCCTCCACTTGGGGCAGGACCTCCTCCCCGACCCGGAGAGGGCATGCTACCCTTTTCCGGCTCAAGACCATGGCCTCGGATTTGGAGGAACTGATCCTCATCCCGGCCGCATCACACTCGGCTGCAAACCGCTCCAGCGAAAGCTGTAGATCACGATCTGATGAAGCCAATAGGACCACATCATCTGCAAAAAACAGAGAAGTGATTCTAAGGCCACCAAAACGGATCCTCTCAACACCTTGGCTGCGCCTAGAAATTCTGTCCATAAAAGTTATGAACAGAATCGGTGACAAAGGGCAACCTTGGCGGAGTCCAACTCTCACTGGAAACGAGCCTGACTTACTGCCGGCAATGCGGACCAAGCTCTGACACCGGTCGTACAGGGACCTAACAGCCCATATCAATGGGCCTGGTACCCCATACTCCCGGAGTACCCCCCACAGAACCCCCCGAGGGACGCGGTCGAATGCCTTTTCCAAGTCCACAAAGCACATGTAAACTGGTTGGGCAAACTCCCACGCGCCCTCCAGGACCCTGTTGAGGGTGTAGAGCTGGTCCAGTGTTCCACGACCAGCACGAAAACCACACTGCTCCTCCTGAATCCGAGGTTCGACTATCCGACGGACCCTCCTCTCCAGAACCCCTGAATAGACCTTACCAGGGAGGCTTAAGAGTGTGATCCCCCTATAGTTGGAACACACCCTACGGTCCCCCTTTTTGAATAGGGGAACCACCACCCCAGTCTGCCAATCCAAGGGAACTGCCCCCGATGTCCACGCGATATTGCAGAGTCGCGTAAGCCAACACAACCCCACAACATCCAGAGCCCTAAGGAACTCAGGGCGAATCTCATCCACCCCCGGAGCCCTGCCACCGCGGAGCTTTTTAACCACCTCGGTGACCTCAGCTCCAGAGATTGGAGAGCCCGACCCAAAGTCCCCAGGCTCCGCTTCCTCAGTGGAAGACGTGCCAGTAGGATTGAGGAGGTCTTCGAAGTACTTCCGCCCACCGACTCACAACATCCCGAGTTGAGGTCAACAGCACGCCATCCCCACCATAAATGGTGTTGGTCGCGTACCGCTTTCCCCCCCTGAGACGCCGGATGGTGGACCAGAATCGCCTCGAAGCCGTACGGAAGTCATTCTCCATGGCCTCTCCGAACTCCTCCCACGCCCGAGTTTTTGCCTCAGCAACCACCCGAGCCGCATGCCGCTTGGACTGTCGGTACCTATCTGCTGCTTCCGGGGTCCCACAGGCCAAAAAGGCCCAATAGGACTCCTTCTTCAGCCTGACAGCATCCCTCACCGCCGGTGTCCACCACCGGGTTTGAGGGTTGCCACCACGACAGGCACCAACAACCTTGCGGCCACAACTCTGATAAGCTGCCTCGACAATAGAGGCGCGGAACATGGCCCACTCGGACTCAATGTCCCCCGCCTCCCTCGGAACATGTTCAAAGCTCTCCCGGAGGTGGGAGTTAAAGCTCCGTCTTACGGGAGACTCTGCCAGACGTTCCCAGCAGACCCTCACAATACGTTTGGGTCTGCCAGGTCTGACCGGCATCCTCCCCCACCATCTGAGCCAACTCACCACCAGGTAGTGGT
Organism: Garcialebias charrua; assembly: GCA_038048925.1. Classification (NCBI taxonomy): domain Eukaryota; kingdom Metazoa; phylum Chordata; class Actinopteri; order Cyprinodontiformes; family Rivulidae; genus Garcialebias; species Garcialebias charrua. The sequence continues at coordinate 20,263 of JBBPBX010052536.1, forward strand.
CAGTTGACAGCTCCGCCCCTCTCTTCACCCGAGTGTCCAGGACATGCGGCCGCAGATCAGATGAGACGACAACAAAGTCGATCATCGAACTGCGACCTAGGGTGTCCTGGTGCCAAGAGCACATATGTACACCCTTATGCCTGAACATGGTGTTCGTTATGGACAATCCATGACGAGCACAGAAGTCCAACAACAAAACACCACTCGGGTTCAGATCAGGGGGGCCGTTCCTCCCAACCACACCCCTCCAGGTCTCACTGTCATTGCCCACGTGAGCGTTGAAGTCCCCCAGCAGAACAAGGGAGTCCCCAGGAGGCGCACTCTCCAATACCCCCTCCAAGGACTCCAAAAAGGGTGGGTAATCTGCGCTGCCGTTTGGCGCATAGGCACAAACAACAGTCAGAGCCCGTCCCCCCACACGTAGGCGAAGGGAGGCTACCCTCTCGTTCACCGGGGTGAACCCCAACGTACAGGCACCAAGATGGGGGGCAACAAGTATGCCCACTCCTGCTCGGCGCCTCTCACCAGGGGCAACTCCAGAGTAGAAGAGTGTCCAACCCCTCTCAAGGAAACTGGTTCCAGAGCCATGCGTTGAGGTGAGTCCGACTATTTCTAGCCGGAACCTCTCAACCTCACACACTAGCTCAGGCTCCTTCCCCACCAGAGAGGTGACATTCCATGTCCCAATGGCCAGCTTCTGTAGCCGAGGATCAGACCGCCAGGGTCCCCGCCCTCGGCCACCACCCATCCCACATTGCACCCGACCCCTTTGGCCCCTCCCATAGGTGGTGAGCCCATGGGAAGGGGGACCCACGTCTCCTCTTCGGGCTGTGCCCGGCCGAGCTCCATGGGTGAAAGCCCGGCCACCAGGCGCTCGCCAACGTGCCCCACCTCCGGGCCTGGCTCCAGAGTGGGGCCCCGGTGACCCGCGTCCGGGCGAGGGAACATTTTGTCCATTTATTTTACTCATCATAAGGGGTCTTCGGGCTGCACTTTGTCTGGTCCCTCACCTAGGACCTGTCTGCCTTGGGTGACCCTACTAAGGGCATGAAGCCCCTGACAGCATATTGTACACCCATCATAACCAAAATACGTCTATTAATGCGCTATAGTCATTCTAGTGTTGAATAATGTCTAACAAGCACTCACAGCTTTGGGGCATCAGTACGGATGGGAACTAATGAACCATAGATCTGTAATGACCCCTCCCCCCCTTCTTCTTGTTTTCAGCACTTCCGCATGCATTACTCAGGTGGCACACTTCCGGTTAGCATAAATGACACGAATATAAATGAGCAAATACAATTAATAAAACATCTACATATGCACCATAAAACCTCTATAAATATATGAATCTATATAAATCTATAGCGACGTTTCCCCTTCGGATAGCCGTGATCCATTGTCGCCCTAACCCCTCCCCTGCGGGGGAACGCAACAGCTGCACCCACCGGTTGGTGGACACAACAGAACTCATGTGTGGTGCCAGTAGCTCGCAGCCGCTTCCCGTTTCGGGTTGTTGTCATGGTCTGCTACTAGGAGCTAACGCTAACAACAACGGCAGTGGATGGGACCCGGAAGTGGCGGACGTGGGTTGCATTTTACCGGAGGTACGTCATCGCCACCCGTGGCATATAGTCTACTGCCCACCCTTCTTCTTCTTGTTTTGTTTTATGGCGGTTGGCAGACCAACTGTAATGTGCATTACCGCCACCTACTGAGCTGGAGAGGGGACAGGAGATAAACAGGAAAAAATAATTCTGTAAAATTAATTTAATAACTTGACTATATTCTCTCTATTGTTTGTATTTTTCAAGAAAATAATAACTTGATCTTTAACTTTACTGATATCACTACTAAAAACATCCCTCATTGTAAATTTAATATTCATTTATTTTTGGAAATGCGTTATTTCTGTTTCGTACCCTGGACATTCCATAAAGACATGTTGAACGTTTCAGGGAGATTGCTGGTGCACTTGTCACATAGTCCTGTTGCAAACTTTCTAATTATTTTAAGATATTTATTAAGGCCTGTGTGTCCTGTTCTTTTGTACCACTGGTACATTTACATTTTTAAATCACTTCTTGGTCTACTGCCTTCATACATCTCCTCCTACATGTCTCTGTGCGAGTGCAGCTACAGCGTGCACTCTCAGGACATGATTACCTGCAGTGTTCTCTCAGTGAGGACTGAACTTGGAAAAAGGGCCTTCACCTACTCCGCTCCTGCTTCCTGGAATATCTTACAAAAAGATCTGAAGCTCTCGACTTTGACCTCTCTAAATGGCTTTAAGAATCTGTTGGACTCCTGGCTAGAACCAATACAGACATGTTCCTACATTTGCCTTATAATCTAGCTGTTTTGCTTCTTTGACTTTTTTTTTGTTACATTTCTTTAAAAAAAATCTGTATGCATCTTATGATTGTCTATTGTTGTCTCTGTTGTCATTCTTTGTTGAAAACAGGTCTCTCTTGTAAATGAGTCCTCGAGGCTCGATGGGATTAACCTGTCTAAATAAAGGTTGAATGAATTGCGAGTAATTAGAATTAGAAGTTCTACTGTTCAAAATATTTCTGTGATAATTCAGTCATGTTTCAAATCATTTTTACAACTAGCTGTTTGGTTTAATACCACCGTAAATCAATGTTGAAAGTTTATTATCAAATTTCATACTTGATGATGTAAAATCTTTTGTTTCATTTTGCTGTATTTTATTTTATTTTACTTTTGATTGCAATAAAGCTTATGATTGTGGAATAGTTTGCATACTGGTAATAATTTGAGTGGAATGCACATATTTATTTTCAATAGAACAAAACATCTTTATTTTAATTTGAGACCTAGTTTTGTGAATCATACTTGTACATAAATTTACATCAAATTGCTTGTGCCCTGCTGCAAGTCCAAATTCTTAGTTTACATGTGTTCAAATGTTCCATAAATCAACCAGAAATGAACCATTAGATGACAGTTGAACAAACATTTAGTGATCATCATTATTAGTGTTTTTACATCAATAATTAATTTAGATTCAATTCTGTAAGACCAATGACATTTCATTGTTTCACTTCAATTAGTTTTTGCTGTCTAGATAAAGAACCATTAAGAGGGAGGAGTGGGATCGCTCCAAAACTTTTGAACTTCCATGTTTCCCTGAAAACGGTCCTCAGAGGGATGGTGAAACCCTGACGACTCTCAGGTTCCAGCAGATGCTTCTTCCATTGTTAGGCAGGATTCACAGGTTTCAGGTTTTCCAGCTCACACTTTTTATTCTTTGTATGTACATCTACAAATGATCAAGTTTCTGAGTCAACCCAGTTCAAGATGGCCGCCACAGCCACCTGACCTTAGAAACAAAAAGTTGTCTATAATTCATGAAAACAGGCCTCATCAACAGCCCTATTCTTTTCCTCCATAAAATAAGTTGTATTCTGACGTGTTTTTGTGTTTTAAAAACTGTTTCTCTATGATCTGCTGTCTTTGCATGAATTCTGAAAATGTACTTTAGAAGTTTTAGTATAGATTAGACACTGATCACTGCAATCAGCTGCAGCTAGTAGAGTTCAAATGTTCAAAAGTTAGTTTCTAATTCATCAACTAGTTGAAGTCATAATTATTCAAGCAGCTAAAAAGTCTTGAAATCATTGGAAGTCATTAATTATTGACTGACTTCAGGTTAGTTTAGATCATTAGTTAGACACAATATATTTTCCTTATAATAATAATATTCTATATATTTTTGATGAAAATCAAATGGATCAAAGTGATAAAAGGAGTGAAATCCATCCAGATCCAGTGAAAATCTATTAAAAGAAGAGATCAAAGGCATGGTCTGATAAACAATCAGACACAGCAGCAGGAAGGAAGGAAGGAAGGAAGGAAGGAAGGAAGGAAGGAAGGAAGGAAGGAAG
>JBBPBX010052538.1:0-24175 GCA_038048925.1 Garcialebias charrua
CGCACCTCCTCTTTATGATGCACCAAATGTTCTCTATAGGTGAAAGATCTGGACTGCAGGCTGGACATTTCAGTACCCGGATCCTTCTCCTACGTAGCCATGATGTTGTGATTGCTGCAGAATGTGGTCTGGCATTATCTTGTTGAAAAATGCAGGGTCTTCCCTGAAAGAGATGACGTCTAGATGGGAGCATATGTTGTTCTAGAACCTGAACATAGTTCTCTGCATTAATGGTGCCTTTCCAGACATGCAAGCTGCCCATGCCACAAGCGCTCATGCAACCCCATACCATCAGTGATGCAGGCTTCTGAACGGAGCGTTGATAACAACTTGGGCTATCCTTGTCCTCTCTGGTCCGGATGACATGGCGTCCCAGTGTTCCATAAAGAACTTCAAATCGTGACTCATCTGACCACAGAACAGTCTTCCATTTTGCCACACTCCATTTTAAATGACCCCTGGCCCAGTGCAAACGTCTGAGCTTGTGGAGCTTGCTTAGAAATGGCTTCCTCTTTGCACTGTAGAGTTTCAGCTGGCAACGGCGGATGGCACAGTGGATTGTGTTCACTGACAATGCTTTCTGGAAGTATTCCTGAGCCCATTCTGTTATTTCCTTGACAGTGGCATTCCTGTTTAAGGTGCAGTGACGTTTAAGGGCCCGGAGATCACGAGTGTAGTGGGCATGACCTTGTCCACTTTTAAGACACCTGTGTACTTTTGAACTGTCCAGTGATGACCTTTACTGACCTCTCAGTAAAGCAAGACATTTACTACAAAATCATTCATTTAGCTGTAATCTGATAAATATAGTCACCAAGAGAGACTATTTCTATCTTTGATTTTAGGCTGATGTGATCAAAAGAATAACTTTTGTCATTTTCATGATGTGTGCTTTTAAGCTGTGTTATTCTGTAAGAGTTAAACTGTGTTCACTGCTGTGTGAAAGGTGAAATCTCGGGTCACATAGACCAGACGGTTTTGTTTAGAACATCAGAAGACAGGTTAATCCGTTGTTTTTCATGAACAAGGCTCCAGCTTTCTCTGTCTGTTCCTAAACATTTCCCCAAAACAACGGATTAACCTGTCTTCTGATGTTCTAAACAAAACCGTCTGGTCTATGTGACCCGAGATTTCACCTTTCACACAGCAGTGAACACAGTTTAACTCTTACAGAATAACACAGCTTAAAAGCACACATCATGAAAATGACAAAAGTTATTCTTTTGATCACATCAGCCTAAAATCAAAGATAGAAATAGTCTCTCTTGGTGACTATATTTATCAGATTACAGCTAAATGAATGATTTTGTAGTAAATGTCTTGCTTTACTGAGAGGTCAGTAAAGGTCATCACTGGACAGTTCAAAAGTACACAGGTGTCTTAAAAGTGGACAAGGTCATGCCCACTACATCTCCCCCCTTTTGGAAGCCATCGCCAGTCCTTGGGGATGGGGTCCAACACGAAAGGAAACCTTGAACTGTCTTTGATCTTGAAGTAATCCAGCAAGTGGAAAAGAAAAATCAAAAATTATAATCCCATAAAGTTTTTGGAAATTCCATACTGTTCGGAGGTAATCCCATTGCGAAAAGCTTTTAATCCTTTGGAAAACAAAGTCTGTTAACTCTTGGAAAACAAAGTCTGTGATCCTTTGGAAAACAAAGTCTTATAATCCACAGCGGTAATTCCACAGCAGTAATTCCACAACGATTAGTTTTGTTGATTGATCAGCAACAATTGTTTTCATAATCAGCATGTAGAGGGAATCCCTCGATTGACGCAGAGGAGGCGACCCTTGGACGAAGGTTGAAGACCAAGCGTTGGAGCTGCAGGTCCCCACATCGAAGGTTGTTGGCTGGTTGGTTTCCAGTCAGTGCCACTCTGGTTCTATGTGTCATGCAATTATGTGGTTTTTAGGTGGGCTTATGATTGGGATTTTACATTAGCCTTACCTATATGCACCTGGTATGTAAGCTATCATGGTTTAGATCAGCTACAATTACCAATTAAGGGGTGGATCAATTCTGTAAAATTAGATATAGGGATCTGTACCTATAAAATTTTGGAGGGCTTCTGTAACGAAGGCCTCTAATTCCAAACTATTCCTCCATTCATTACTTAGTTTAGGTTAAACTAAAATAAAATGAAATATAGTTTGATCTAAATGTCTGTTGTCTTTTAGACGAACGACGTAGGATTTGGTATTCCTAATAAATTTTGAAGTCTATGGCGAGACTCATCAAAATAAATAGACAATCTAGAATAGAAACGATCGAATCGGTTCAATTTAGAAATTATGAGACCAGTGTAGTTTATTGTACCTTAAGTAGCTTTAAACTACATTGACTCTTCGACGATTGAGATTTAACAAAACGAACTGCATGTTGGCATAGTTAAATCCATATCATTCATTAACCAATGTTAATACAAAACCTTTTTGGCTGGGAGTGTTCAGAACCAAACAATATCTCAACTAATGACAACAGTAATGACTAAACAACAAGGAAACAACGTTTCACTGCTTCGACACACTCTTGTCGTCAGATTCCAAAGTGCAACACACAAGAAAAACAGGTCTCAACTTTATGACCGAGGTCAAATTAAATCTCGTGGATTTAAACGGTTGTTAAGGTTAGTTTTTTGTTGTGGGTTTTAGGCTTAGCGTTTCTAAGTTCAAATTGGACAATGCGACTTATAGGGTGGGAAATACGGTAGTTTAAACCTGATTAGTTTATTTACTAACTTGTGTTTGGACGACCTTATTATCCCATGAAGTCGGTGTGTTTGTGAGATCTTTGTCTTTTGTGGAGTCATTGAACGCCTTGTAAGGTTTGATCTGATTTCGATGTACCCATTTAGCAATTGGCTCTTTGCGGCCTTTGCTGATTTTGATTTCGTAGACGACTGAGGACACTTTGTCTGTTATCAGATGAGGTCCAGTCCACCTGGGCATCAGTTTGCGGGCGAGAGTTCCGGTCTCGGACCCTCCTTTCCCGGTTGCTGGGGCGAACGTATAGTACCAGACTCTGTCTCCCACTTGGAGTTCATTGTGAGAGGCCTTTTGGTCATAGTACGCCTTACGTCCTTCAGCGGATTTTTCCAGGTTTTTCTGTGCGAAAGCAAAAGTGTTTCTGAGGTGTACATTCAAATCTTTGTCTTTGGCATGGCCTAACACGAGCATCTAGTAAAGATTTACGGCCTTGACCCTTACGCACAGCAATTGTTCCAGATTCTCTGAATCTTGTGATGATGTTATGCACGGTTGATGATGATAACTTAAAAGTCTTTGCTATTTTACACTGGGTAACACTTTTCTGGTATTGCTGCACTATCTTTCTGCGCAACAATGGTGGAATTGGTGATCCTCTTACCATCTTGGCTTCTGAGACACTGACACTCTGAGAAGCTCTTTTTATACCCAATCATGTTGTCAATCGACCTAATTAGTGTTAATTGGTCTTCCAGCTGTTTGTTATATGCTCAATTTCCTTTTTCCAGCCACTTATTGCTTCTTGTCCCAACTTTTTTGGGATTTGTTGACACTGTCATTTTGAATCAACATATTTTTCCTTTAAAATGTTAAACTTAATCAGATTAAACTTTTGATCTGTCATTTATCAAGATTATTCTCTGAATTATTCTCTTATTTATCAAGATTAACACCCGGAAGGCCTCTGGTCCTGACAACATACCTGGTCGTGTGCTGAAGGACTGTGCAGGGGAACTCGCAGCGGTCTTCACGGACATCTTTAACATCTCACTGAGCCAGGCCATCGTCCCCACCTGTTTCAAAGCCACCACCATCATCCCTGTCCCAAAGAAGGCAACACCCGCATGCCTCAATGACTATCGCCCAGTAGCACTCACCCCCATCCTGATGAAGTGCTTTGAACGGCTAGTCATGAAAAGCATCACATCTGTCCTCCCTGCCTCCCTGGATCCCTTCCAATTTGCATACCGACCTAATCGCTCAACCGACGATGCCATCTCCTCTGCCCTCCACACAGCTCTCACACATCTGGACACGAAGGACTCTTATGTTAGAATGCTGTTCATCGACTTCAGCTCGGCATTCAACACCATCATCCCCCAACAGCTCATCCTTAAACTGGACAGTCTGGGGCTGAACACCTCAATGTGTAACTGGCTGCTAGACTTCCTGACCGGGAGACCACAGACAGTGCGGGTCGGGAGTAACACATCTAGCACCATCACATTGAACACAGGGGCCCCACAAGGATGTGTGCTGAGCCCCCTTCTATTCACCCTGCTAACACACGACTGCACACCATCATACAGCTCCAACCACTTCATCAAGTTTGCGGACGACACAACAGTGGTGGGTCTCATCAGCAACAACGATGAGACGGACTACAGGAACGAGGTGAGCCGCCTGGCCTTGTGGTGCGGACACAACAATCTCACTCTCAACGTGGAGAAGACAAAGGAGATTGTTGTGGACTTCAGGAAGAGGGATGCCCAACATGCCCCTCTGACCATCAACAGCACCGCAGTGGAGAGAGTAGACAGCACCAAGTTCCTGGGAGTGCACGTCTCAAAGGACCTGTCCTGGAGCAGGAACACTGCATCACTGGCCAAGAAGGCTCACCAGCGTCTCTACTTTCTCCGCAAGCTGAAAAGGGCTGGAGCTTCAACCCCCATCATGTGCACCTTCTACAGAGGTGCCATAGAAAGTGTCCTGACCAGCTGCATCACTGTGTGGTTTGGTGCATGTACTGCATCCTGCCGCAAGAGCCTCCAGCGCATCGTGAGAGCAGCTGAGAAGATTGTCGGCACCTCCTTCCCCTCACTGCAGGACTTACACAGCAACCGCCTCACTCGGAAAGCCCTCTGCATGGCAGGTGATCCCACACACCCACTACACAGCTGCTTCAGACTGTTGCCTTCAGGGAGGAGACTGAGGAGTCTCCAGGCTCGAACCAGCAGACTGAGAGACAGCTCTGTTCATCAGGCAGTCAGGATGCTAAACACTCTGCCTGCTCTGCCTCCCCTCCCATTTGAACTGCCTTAACACAAAAAACTTTCTCACACATTACCACACAACACAAAGATTTTAACACTGGACTCTGTGTCATCAAACGGGTTATTCACTAAACTCTCGGTCATGTGCTCATTCAGTTTGCACTACTTCTCATATTTGCACTGTTTGTATTACATTACTGCCTATAGCCTATAGTATACTGCCTATAATTTGACCAAGATGGCCGCGCTCAGACCAGTAGCAGCTTCATGGGCTTCCAGAACATCCCCAGTTTTTAGTAGTTTTAATAGTGTTTTTGTACCTGACTCTGCGCGTTTTTTGCGGGTGAATTATAGCCGAACTGAGCTGTTGAGAATTGGAGCGGATTTACCACAAGGCACAGCTGAAATCAGCAACGAACTCAAATCAGAACTCGGAAGATTGGATCTGCTTAGATCATCTTTCTGGAAGCAGATGCGCGGAGGAAAGAAGAGAAAGAGGTGCTCTCGAGGGAAAAAACGTGGCTGTCGAGCAGGAATCATGACGAGACTACGAGCAGACGCTAAAACCGGTAAACCCCCGATGCCGGCTTTATTTCTGTCTAACGTGCGTTCGCTCGACAACAAGATGGATCTGCTTCGTCTGAGAGTAACAACGTCTGGGGAGATGAGGAGATGTTCGGTGCTTTGTCTCACGGAAACATGGATCAATGAAGACACTCCTGACTCTGTTTACGAGTTGGATAATAAACTATTTTTCAGAACGGACCGGAGCATCGAGACTACGGGGAAAACGCGAGGTGGGGGTGTCTGCATTTACGTTAACAAAGACTGGTGCACGAACTGTGCCGTTATCAGCAGGATCTGCTCAGCTGCTGTGGAGCTTTTAACAATAAGATGTAGGCCACATTACCTCCCCCGCGACTATTCAGCGATAATAATAAGCAATGTTTACATAGCACCCGATGCTAATGCTAAAGTCGCTCAGGAAGAAATTCATGAGTTACTCACTTCGCTGCAGTGTAAATATCCTGAGGGGTTTTTCATTGTTTCCGGGGACTTCAATCACGTGGATTTACGTGCCATCCTTCCAACCTTCAATCAGCACGTTTTCACAGAAACACGAGGAAATAAGACATTAGACCAGGTCTACACGAATGTGAAGGGGGCGTACACGGCGAAGCCACGCCCACCGATCGGGGCTTCCGACCATCGCTCCCTGCTATTGGTCCCTAGACAGCTCCCCCCACTCCGACGTTCGATGCCAGAACAAAGAGTGATAACATCGTGGCGCCAAGATAGTTCCCCCATGCTGAGGGACTGCTTTGAAAACACAAACTGGTCTGTCTTCAAAGAGGCAGCTACGAATGGAAATTCAATTGACCTGGAGCTTTATGCTTCCTCTGTCCTGGGTTACATCAGTACATGTGCTGAAAATGTATCCATAAGAAAGTGTGTTAAATTTTACCCCAATCAAAAACCCTGGCTAAATAAAGATGTCCGCACCCTGCTGGCAGCCAGGGACACTGCATTCAAGTCTAAAGACACTGAGGAGTTGAGAAAGTGCAGGAGAGAACTGGATGATGGCATAAAGAAGGCCAAAGCCGCGTATGCACAGAGGATCGAGGGACAGTTCACCTCACATGATCCAAGGAGCATGTGGCAGGGCATCAAATGCTTAACAGACTACAAGGGCAAAAGCAAACAATGCCCCAGGGACCCATCCCTGCCTGATGCCCTCAATAAGTTTTATGCACGTTTTGATGATCCAAACAGACCAACTAGCACCAGACTCACCTCATCACCAGACGAGGAGCACCTCAAAGTGACCGCAGCAGAAGTGAGAGGCAGTCTCAGAAGGATCAACCCTCATAAAGCTACGGGTCCAGACAACATCCCAGGGAAAGTTCTGAAGGAATGTGCGGACCAGCTCTGTGAGGTGCTGGCTGACATCTTCACCACCTCACTTGCACTGGAGTCAGTTCCCACCTGCCTGAAGACCGCCACCATCATCCCAGTCCCAAAAAGCTCCACAGTGACTGGTCTGAATGACTATAGACCGGTGGCCCTCACCCCGATAGTCGCTAAATGTTTTGAGAAACTGGTCATGTCCCACATCAAGACAGCCGTCAACATCAACGAGGACCCTCATCAATATGCATATCGTGAGAACCGATCAACAGAGGACGCCATCTCCTCCGTGGTCCACACTGCTCTCACCCACCTGGATCAGAAGGACTCATACGTGCGTCTGCTCTTTGTGGACTTCACATCTGCCTTCAACACCATGATCCCCCAAACTCTGATAGACAAACTATCCACACTTGGACTAAGCCCCTCTATTTGTAACTGGGTCTTAGACTTCTTAACAGACAGACCACAGTCCGTGAAGATCCACAACTTCTCCTCCTCCACCATCACCCTCAGCACTGGCTCTCCTCAGGGATGTGTGCTGAGCCCTCTTCTGTTCACTCTGCTCACATATGATTGTACAGCCACACATCCAGGCTGTCATATTGTTAAGTTTGCAGATGATACAGCTGTGGTGGGATGCATCACAGATAATGATGAATCCAGCTACAGACAGGAGGTGGAACATCTGGAGAGCTGGTGCAAAGAGAACAACCTTCACATGAATGTGAAGAAGACGAAGGAGATGATTGTGGACTTCAGAAGGAACAAACACACCCACACCCCACTGTATATAGGTGGATCTGCGGTGGAGGTGGTCTCCAGCTACAAATACCTGGGTGTACACTTGAATGATAACCTCAGCTGGAGCAATAACACCACCAGCCTGATCAAGAAAGGTCATCAGAGACTCTACTTCCTCAGACGGCTGAGACGAGCCGGTCTGAGAAGCCCAGTCCTCACCTCGTTCTACAGGTGTGCAGTGGAGAGCGTCCTGTGCTCCAGCATCAACGTGTGGCATGGAGGCTGCACAGTTGCAGAGAGAAAAGCTCTACAGAGAGTGGTGAAGGCTGCACAGAAGTCTGTGGGAGTCAGTCTCCCCACCATCACAGACATTTACACCTCCAGATGCAGAAAAAGAGCCACCTGCATCATGAAAGACCTCACTCACCCAGCACACTCACTCTTTGCACCACTCCCCTCGGGACGGAGGTTGAGGAGCATCAAATGTAGAACCACTAGACTGAGAAACAGCTTCTACCCTGAGGCTGTCAGACTCATGAATAAATAAATAATAAGAATAAACACTGCAAAATGTCACATCATACTGATACTGTACTGATCTGTTTCTTGTTGCTGCGTTCATCTGTGACCATCTGCTCATGTTCGTGCTGCTGTTTATAATGATGTTTTTCTACTACATTAGGGCTTAGTGTATTACTAGCTGATGTCTCTCTTAGTTAATCCTAGATGTTATTATTGTATTTCTCTTGCATTTGTTGTTGGATGTAACTGGGACCCTGTGTACATAATCTCGTTTTCAACACATGTACTACATGCGGTGCAAATGACAATAAATTCTCTCTGACTCTGATAGTCATACTACTGTTTACATTCACTGTTTACATTTATAATACGTTTAAATTTATTACAACTGTTTACATTTATTACTACTGTACTGTTTACTTTTACACTACTTTTATATCTACACTACTGCTGATACATATACAGTATTCTCTGACTAGCCTTATTTAAGGATGCCCAATGTGCCTTATGTGCCTTACTGCATATGGCACTTTGCCTCTATACCAACATCAACTACCTCATACATATACTGTGTACATTGTAGGGATACAGTACTCTCATGTCCGTATGGGATGTGGGCCTCTCAACATCTCTCTGAAACTCTTAGTGTTACACTTTCTTGAAGCTCTCAAGGAGACAAGTGGACACCATTTTTGTTACATTTTGAATTAATGGACACCAATTAATCAGATTGAACTTTCTTTTTAATGTGTGTTAACTCAGAATTGATCTACAGTATATTTTTGTCATTTAATGATGATCTGTTACTTGCATGAGTTTGACCTTCTGCTGGTTTTATTTCTGCAGAACAAGCAGGCTCTGAATCTAAGGCACGAGTCAGGGTAAAACTGTTACTTCCTTCTCTGTTTTGTCTGTGAAGTTAGCCATAATATTCTCTGTGCTCACAAGCTGCCATCTGTCCAATTCTGTAAACAGTTTTCCTGTTGTCCATCAGAGACTTTCTACCTATGGGGATGAAAAATCCATCCGTTGTTTTGTTAAACCAGCCAATAGTCATTGAGGAGGTGGGGAGACCCCACCTCCCATATAAAGTCCTACTTCCGTTTTGGACTTTAGTGTCGAAAGAGAGAACTTTCTAACAACTGTTTTTCTCCCCTGGAAAAAGCTGGAAATGTCCTGGTCATTGTGTCAACTAGACCCACGTTTCAGCTGGAGTAAGTAAAGTTTACTGTGCCTCAGTCACTCATCTTCTGAAAGAATTTGTTTTCTGGAAAGTTTTATTTTGAAAGCTCAGTCAGGACGTGGACCTGTTTCTGCCGGTGAAGGCGTACTCCCTGCTCGTCTGAATCAGCCATACTATTTCACAGAAGTCGACTGGATGTGAGCTGGACCACATAGTCCGTTAGTGTCCACAAACTTCTCAGCCCTTATCTCCAAGGGACGTGTCGTCACCAGGTAAAAGAGGCTTTGATTGTATGCTGAACGTGCCGAAGTACAGCTGGACCTGTTTGGGAAAGGTGCCACCCTGTCTGCTCAAAATAATTAACTTCCTTTAAACTTAGCTTTCATTTCTATTTTCTTCCTCCTTATTCTTCTTATTTTTCTTAAGCCATTAATCTGTCAAGTAAATGTGCCAACAGTAAGTTAAACACTAACTGTCTGTTTGTTTTTAATTTGAATTCTTGTCAAAGTAGTTAGTGAATCAGAGCTAATATCGATACAAATGTTTAATGTACTTTTATGATTATTTCAATAAAAGGTCTATTTTCTGGTGGACCAACATAAATTGAAGTCTCTCGTGAAATTACATTTCTGTCTAATCACTTTAAAGGAATGTGTCCCCTGTCGTTCTACGACAGGCTGATCTCTGTCTACTACGGTGGCAAAACTGTCCCTGGATTAGAGGAAGATGAGGAGTTTAAAAATCTTTTCATTACGAATCTCATGCCTTTTCAACGGAAATGTGTTCGTTTCAAGGTTGATTGCAAAAAAGATACCATGGAAATGATAAAACAATACGCTGCGACGGTTTTTGGGGCAGAGATACAACCTAGAATACCATCAGAGGTTTGTCCAGGTCAAAAGGTCACATCCCACTCGCAGACAATAGAAGAGGTTCCCTCTCCTACAGAGTGCGAGAGTAAACAGGATTGTCATGATAACAAACAACAGAATAGTGCTACAAGCTGGAACAGTGACTCAGATCGGTTCACAGGGAGTTCTGCTCCTCCTGCACCTCAGGTTGAAAACCCTGAGATGAGCAGAGAACCACACAAGGTAGGTGTTCGCTCTCTAGGTGAACCAAGATGGTTCAGATCGAACCAAAAGAGTTCTCACCTAGGTCTCACAGTGGGTGAACTTCGAGAGAAGTTGATGTCTGGGCGCCGTGACCCTTTGAAAATGGTCGGTCCCAACAGGTAACCCCGAGAAGCGGCCCTCCTGCCCCTGCACCTCGAGCTGCACAGTTCGAGACATGCAAAGAGTCACACAAGCTCCAGATTAAGGAAACGACGCCTCCGCGCTCGGAAGAGACCGAGGATGTAAGTTGTTTGTCAAATGAGTTGAATGTTACGGTGGTTGACCAAGCTGACACAACGTGTGACGTTATCCTTGATGATAACACAAACAACGTTGTTCAACCTGGTGAAGCGACGCGCAACACTGCCTTTTGCAACAACTCAGTGCACACAGTTGACAACATCGTCGACATTGACAAAGACGCTGACAGCAAACAAATAGCTGATGATCAGCGTCCTGAAAGTCAAGATGCTGACAGCGAACACATTGCTGATAAGCAACGTCCCAAAGGTCATGAGGCAGACAGCCAACATGATGCTGACAGCAACGAAGTTTGCACAGATGGAGGTACACGTAAACAGAAGCGTGTGCTTAAACCTAGACGGTTTCTGTGTAACTTTATGAGAATGGGGCCCGCTAAGAAAGCTTACCTGCCACTCACACTGGAAGGGGTCCTCGCGCGAGAAGCACTCCTGGATGGCGGCTCAGACGTGTCTGTCATGTCAGCCGAGCTGTTTGAGGGGCTACGGACCGCCGCTAACGGTGTTGACAGGCAAATACCCATCGTGACTTGTGCTTTTGAGCTACGGGGTCCCACAGAGACGGGGACAGCCCTGACAGCTATAGCCATGGTTCACATGCAGATTGGCAAAATGTCACTATACCACCCGGTGTATGTGTCTGAACTTGACTCACTCCAGACTCCATTTTTGGTTGGCCAAGATTTTATAAATCGCTTTGAAGCGATTATAAATTATGGCAATCAGACAATGTGGGCCACAGTGAGCAGTCCACTGCCAATCGAGGTGCCTCCCCAAGGTCAGGACACTGACTGTCTAACAACAGGTACCGCTGAGGTCACAAGGGAATCCCCAACCGAGACCACAAACCCGGTAAGTGAACCTTCATATACAGGTGAGACAGAGGAGACTCAACAGTTGGACCAGACTCTGGCCCATCACGAGAACCTCCTCTGGGAGCTGACACCTTCAGCACTCACTGAACACTACCTACCACAGGTAGAAGAAGGTGTGGAGATCCAAGGGTCCCACACCGATGACGCTGTACTGTCCTATGGGACAGGTAATTCGGCATACATCCAAGATTGCAATGAAGTCTTGGTTCAAGGACATCCGAGTCCTGCAAGTGACAGTCTACAACACGCTGACAGTCACTTGGACTCTATTGTTACAGATTTTGAGGACCCCTCCTCAAACAAAAGGGGGCATACTCTCACTACCTGCCACAGGTAGAGAAAGGTGTGGAGGTCCAGGGATCCCACACCAAAGACGCTGTACTGTCCTGTGGGACAGGTAATTCGGCAAACAGCCAAGCTTTCAGTAAAGTTGTGGTTCAAGGACATCTGAGTCCAGAAAGTGATAGTCTACCACACGCCGACAGTTATTTGGACTTCACGGTTACAGATTTTGAGGACCCCTCCTCAAACAAAAGGGGGGCAAACTCAAACTTCCTACCACAGGTAGAAAAAGGTGTGGAGATCCGAGGGTCCCACACCGAGGATGTTGTACTGTCCTCTGGGACAGGTAATTCGGCTATCAGCCAAGCTTTCGATGAAACCTTGGTTCAAGAGCTTTTGAATCTAGAACTACTCAGAAATGACATAGTTCTTACAGACTCAAAGAGCACCTCTTCATTCATGAAGTGGGTAGACACACACCACAACGACAGTGACCCGTCGCAGTCTGACCAGTCAGACACGCTTGCGACTGCGCCGACAGTTGTGACACGCCTGAATTACGCAGAAAGAGGTAAACGTACAGAGATACGTTGGCCGAAACCTATAAGGTTCCTGTACAAGGCTCCCAATAAACTGCGCAAACAGCTTAAACTAAACAAAGGCATCCTAACTCGTGCCCATGGACGGACGTCCACACCTGTGTGCGTGGTCCCTCATGACCACAGGGGGGTGATGTTAGGTCATGCCCATGTCAAGGACAAAGATTTCAATAACCCCACAAATGACAAAGTTCTCGCAAACTCACAGACTTCATGGGAAAATAAGGTCGTCCAAGCACAAGATAGTAAATAAACTAAACAGTTTAGACTACATTAGTGGCGGAGAGAAACCTTTCCAGCTGGAACTTAAAACACTAAGTGTAAAACTTGCAATGAAGTTTAACTCTAACGACAGTTGTAAATCCACAGGATTTAATCCAACAATTGTTAGAAAGCTAAGTGCTGTCTGTTTGTGTTTCCTTAGGACCACGATGAAACTGCTCCTATTAATCCTCACCTTCTTGGGACTCGTCCAAGATGGGCAACTTGAGGTCGTATCCCTCGGACCCACCTCAGGAATCAGTCTTCGGGATCAACCCGGACTGCTCATCGCAGATTGTCATCTGTATAGCCAAAAGGTCTTTGTCCGCTTTGATCCCCAAACCGTGGTCCAACAGCACGTTACAATCAAAGAAGAATGGTTCAACAAATCTTGGTACACCTTACCAATCGAGGACGCGAGAGGACAAATCCAATACATGTTAAAACAGCTACATAAGTACACCCTCACACAACAGGAGCTGAGTGGAACGTCTAGAAGAGAGAAGCGTGGCATTGGATGGCTTCTCCTTGCCGCCTCTCCTCTCGGATCTCTTTTCAGTTTAGGCATGTCCGCAGTCAACACTGTCAGCATATCATCCTTAAAACAACATGTTAATGAAATACAAAATGAGTTCCCAAAGATCCAAATACAGATGAATCAACAACAAGCTCAGTTTACTCAAGTGACCAAAACTTTTAAACAAACTGTCTTAGTGTTGAACACTCACACCCAGAGACTAAAGGCCCTTGCACAAACGGTAAATGAACTAAAACTTAAGGTAGAATGGGAATACACCATCACACACCTGATAGATGGGGTCCTTTCTGACATGCTTAGAGATATCAGCTCATCAGTTGATGCACTAGCCACTGGCAGAATCCCACCCTATCTCATCTCCCTGCAGATGGTAACAGACATCCTTACCTCCGCTACAGGCAGAGCCGGACCTGCCTATAAGCGAACTAAGCGGCTGCTTAGGGCCCCGTGGCCACTAGGGGGCCCCATGAAGGGCACAAATTCTGTGACATGGATGATGAGGCACTCAAACAGCACTGTGAGCTCCTTGGGAACACACTCAGTGATGGAGAGAAGACTGATGTGGACTGGCAGGAACTAGCTACAGAAATAAAAAATCTTCCAAACCTCCCCACATCAAGCATGACCAGTTTTGATCTTCTCACCTTCATCCACCAAAAGCAGTTAACTGGACTTTATCCAAACCTGTGGGTAGCTTTGAGAATAGCCTGCACATTGCCTGTGACAGTGGCATCAGCCGAGAGAAGTTTTTCAAAGCTAAAACTGATCAAAACATACCTAAGGTCCTCCATGGGACAGGAAAGGCTGAGTGGATTGGCCATCATCAGCATCAACCATGAGGTTGGACGACACATTTCATATGATGACATCATTATTGATTTTGCTTCCAAAAAAGCAAGGAGACCCACTATTTGAAAATAAAAACCAAGAGACATGTTAAAAGGGAAGTGATTAAGCTGCAGTAAAGTTTTCTTTATTCTTTTTGGTATTTTATTTGTTTTGTTTAATATTTATTTTTGTGTTTTAACTATTTTTTCACATTTTGTGTTTTTTATTTTTTCTAAATATTTTATTATTTGTTTAAAGGGTTTTTGTTGTTTATTTTATTTAGCTTTTTGTAAATACTTGTTTTGTATTGTTAGTGTTAAAAGTCTACAAGTACTTAAGATTAGAAAGTGTATTTTATATTTATTTTCTTACTTTTGATTTTTATATTTCTTTATAGAGAATGTAAATTGTTTTTGTGCAGGTTTTACATTGTTCTTCTTGTTGAGATTTTAATGTGTCCTATTTGTTACTGAAGTTCTGTTTTTAAGGATACTTTTTTAGCATTGAAGTTGTTTTTTGCCTGACATGGCTTGTTACATGTTGTGATTTAAAGATTAAATATAAAAACACACCATAATCTTTTATTGCATTTTTTTATTCTGTGTATGTAAAACTATAGGTTTAAAGCCCCCTTGTGGTCAAATAGAGTTAATACCATTGAACAAGTTCATTTAGACAAAAGCAAAACAAACAAAAAGACTGTACTTATGTAGGATCTTTCTACCTGCAAATGAAAAAACACAATTTGTACCATCAGATGCTCACACAATCATATATTTTTAGTGAGTGTGCTTAGCAGTAAACTATGATACACCATGGTCTTAGAATAAAAGTGTTGTGCAAAAGGTTTATAATTACATACAGCATTTGGTTTTGTGTATCTTTCAATGTCTACAAAGGCAAAGCAAAGTAGGGCCCCCAAAACATATCCTGCTTAGGGCCCCCAAACGTCCAGGTCCGGCCCTACAGGCGAAAGAGTAAGGCCAATCCAGGCTCACCTAGCTTACGCTCTCGGTAGCGCGATCCCGATTTATGTCAACCACGTAACGGGTGAATTTGCGTTCCTTATCAATCTACCCATCATTCCATCAGACGGCATCTATAGACTGAAAGACGTCATTAATGTCGGTAATTGGCACGGTGAAAACCATGTAAAAATTAATACTCCAAAGGTGGTTGCGTATCGCGACAGTGACCCCTCAATCTACTTGGCTCCAAACCTCCAGATGTGTGTTCTCACTCACGAGATACACTACCTGTGTATAAGTAAGCCTTTCATTCTGAATAAAGGCACGGGCATTTGCGGTGTCACACCCGTTCCAGATAACTCAAAATGCCCAACGACCATGACTCCGCGACGCCAGGTTACGACCGCTAGCGCGGAAATAGTTGGGTCACGTTGGTTAGTCAATGTTCCCCAAAGAACCGCAACGATGGTGTACGACCACCAACCCGCGGCTAACAAACTTGTGACCCTCCCAGATAAAACAATGTGGATCAGTGTCCCCGAAGGTACAACTGTACACATTGGTGAACTGACGCTCTACCACCTCCATCCGGATCAGTGGGAATCTACTCTGGAAGATTCCGAGTGCTTCTCAAACATGAGCTTAGAGATAGACCCTAAAACAATTGAACAACTCCGTTTCGAAGGAACTAAAGTCGTCGACGTCGAACCGATTAATAAAGTTCTCAGGACGCTCAAGTCAGACACTACGATACCGTTTCAGCCTATCACTTACGCATGGTCTAGCGCCGACTCGCTCAATTCAGTTGTGGTAATGATCCTCTCTTTCGTAATGTGCGGGATGATCGTGTACCTACTCCGTCGCGTCCAATCTGTTGAGGCTCGATTGGATCGTTATGAGGCCCAACATGGTACTTCAGACCGTCAGAAACCTGACCCGAGAGGCAGGCTTACTGGACAGAACACCCGTTTGTAATCTGACAACCAGAGTGAGTTTTACGTAGTGAAACGTTGTTTGTTATTGTTTTCTGAACACTCCCAGCCAAAAGAGGTTTTCATCAATGTTAGTTGAAGACTTAGATGGATTTAACTATGCCAACATGCTGTTCATTTTGTTAAAGATCTCAATTTTTGATGAGTCATTGTAGATTAATACTATTTAAGGTACTATAATCTACACTGATCTCCCAATCATTTAGGTAGGACCGATTCGATCGTTTCTATTCTAGATCTATTCATTTTGATGTCTCGCCATAGACTTCAAAATTTATAGGGAATACCAAATCTTACGTCGTTCGTCTAAAAGACAACAGACATTTAGACCAAACTAGATTTCATTTTTATTTTTGGTTTAACCTAAACTAAATAATGAATGGAGGAATAGTTTGAAAGAAGAGGCCTTCGTTACAGAAGCCCTCCACATTTCTATAGGTATAGTGTGGTGTGTTGGTGAGGTATGTGGCCTCATCTCTCTCTCACCCAGTAGGAGGAGCCAGCGAGGTGCTCCCCAGGTTTTACCAGGTGAAGAAGAAGAAGTGTTCGTGTGTTCATTCATTCATTCTGTAACTGGTTCTGACGCTCGAAGGATTAAAGGCAACTGCTTGCAGATCAGTTTGTTTCTCCTTCTTCACACGCTACAGTTGGTGACCCCGCGTGAAATATGTCAAGACCAGAAGAGGATGTTGTTTCTTCTTCGGACCCCGCCGCCGCGACGTCCGCTCAGCTGTTGCAGCCGAACCCAGCCGACTTTGCTCCCGCAGCGAGTGTTAAGCTCCCGGAGTTCTGGCAGAGTGACCCGGTTTCGTGGTTCCAGCACATCGAGGCACTCTTTCGCCTCCGAGGCGTGAACGCAGATGAAACCAGGTACTTCTTGGTCGTGTCGGCTCTGGATCAGCAGTCCACCCGCAAAGCCATGCCGCTGCTGCGCGACCCGCCACACGTGGGCAAATATGGCGCCCTCAAAGAGTTTCTGCTTCGAAGGTACACTTTGACTTCAACTGAGAGGGCTGATAAACTGCTATCGCTGCCGGGTTTGGGTGACGGCACGGCTGTGAACATGATGGACAAAATGCTGTCGCTACTTGGTTCAGACGACGGGGGTTTCCTTTTCCCTCACATTTTCCTGCGCCAGCTTCCGTCGCAAGTGAGGGCTACTTTGGCCAATTCCCCTTGTTTATCTACCGGTGATTACCGGGGTTTGGCGGAAGAGGCGGACCGGGTCCTGCTGGCTACCAGACGGTTCACGGTGCAGAGTACATCGGTGGAGCCGGAGCAGATGGAGATGGAGGAGCCAGCGGCGGTTTCAGCTGTTGGCGCGCGAACTCGGCGGGGGAGCTCCCTTTGTTTCTACCACCGGAGGTTCGCAAACAAAGCTAAGCGCTGCATCCCACCATGTGCATGGGTGTCGGGAAACGAGGAAGCCGGCGCTCAGTAGCAGCTGTGGGCGCTGGCGAGCGAGGTGAGCTGCTCTTTGTCACAGACTCCCTGTCAGGACGTCGTTTTCTGGTTGACTCTGGCTCCCAGAAGAGTTTAGTCCACCCTGTTGGACCTGAATTAGCAAGCCGAGGCAGTGGCCCACTGCTAACTGCTGCTAACGGTTCTCCCATTGGAACTTTTGGCACTAGACGGGCAACAGTTTCTTTCCATGGTCGTGAGTTCGAGTGGGACTTTGTTGTTGCCTCAGTGACTGTTCCTATTATCGGGGCAGATTTTTTATGTGCTCATGGACTGTTAGTAGATGTTGCTAACCGCAGACTTATTGACGCTGTAACTTTTGCAACTTTCCCATGTGTGTCTGGGGGGGCTGGGCCGCTAACTCATGCTAATGTTTTAGTTTCAGGAGATGTTTTTCAAGGTTTGTTGGCAGAATTCCCCTCTCTAACTACACCTGCTTTTTCCTCTTCAGAAACTAAACACGGGGTCGAGCATTTCATCCCTACTACGGGACCGCCCGTTTTCGCACGTGCACGCCGCCTCGACGCTGTTAAACTGGCCATCGCTAAAGAGGAGTTTGGTACCATGGAGAGGTTGGGTATTGTTAGACGCTCTAACAGCCCGTGGGCCTCCCCCCTTCACATGGTACCAAAAGCAGACGGGTCGTGGCGCCCATGTGGCGATTTTCGCCGTTTAAATAACGTGACGACGCCTGATCGCTACCCCATTCCGCACATTCAGGACTTTTCTGTTCGGTTGTCGGGTGCTTCCATTTTTTCTAAGGTGGATCTGGTGCGCGGCTACCATCAAGTCCCAGTGCAGTCCAGCGATGTACCTAAAACTGCAGTAATCACCCCCTTTGGGCTTTTTGAGTTCCTCCGCATGCCGTTTGGACTAAAGGGGGCAGCACAGACTTTTCAAAGGCTGATGGACTCCGTGTTACGTGGCCTCGATTTTGTGTTTGTCTATCTGGACGACATTTTGGTGGCCAGCTCGTCAACCGAGGAGCACCTGTTGCACCTGAAAGAAATTTTTCAGCGCTTGGATGCACATGGCTTGATCATTAATCCGGTTAAGTGCCAGTTTGGTTTACCGGTGATCGATTTTTTAGGTCATCGAATTTCCGCGCAGGGTGCAGTTCCATTGCCTGCCAAGGTGCAGGCGGTGGCAGAGTTCCCACGTCCTCTGGTGGTTAAAAAGTTGCAGGAGTTTTTGGGCATGGTGAACTTTTACAACAGGTTCATTCCCAATGCAGCCCATCTCCTGCAGCCTCTCTACGAGGCCCTGCGCTCGAGGAAGGCGACTGACACAGTGGTTTGGACCCCGGACCGGATCACTGCTTTTGATGGTGCTAAGTCCGCGTTAGCTAGTGCGGCACTCCTAGCCCATCCAGATTCAGAGGCCCCGATTGCGTTGACAACTGATGCTTCGGATATAGCTGTGGGGGCCGTTGTAGAGCAACGCGTTGGCGACGCATGGCAGCCGTTGGCATTTTTCAGCCGTAAATTGCGGGACTGCGAGCGCAAGTACAGCGCTTTTGACCGCGAGTTGTTGGCGCTATTCTTAGCTACACGGCATTTTCGTTTTTTGCTGGAGGGTCGTTCATTTACGGCTTATGTGGACCACAAACCACTCACGTTTGCAATGTCTAAAGTTTCGGAGCCCTGGTCAGCACGTCAGCAACGACACTTGGCGGCCATTTCAGAGTTTACAACGGACGTCCGCCATGTGGCTGGAAAATCCAACTCAGTGGCAGACTGTCTGTCACGGGTGCTCGTTTGTCCTGTGCTCCTCGGGGTAGATTTTTCTGCCATGGCCGCTGACCAACCGGGAGACGCTGATATAACTGCCCTTCGTGCCGGCGTTTCAGGGCTTAAGCTAGAGGAGGTCAAATTGGGAGAGGGCGGTCCTTTGATCCTGTGTGACGTTTCCACAGGCCGGACACGCCCAGTGGTTCCATCAGGTTGGCGCCGCCGCATTTTTGACTCTGTCCACTCTCTCTCGCACCCAGGTGTGCGCGCGTCTGTGAAACTAGTCAGCGCACGTTTTGTGTGGCCTGGTTTACGCAGAGAGGTGAGGAGTTGGGCAGCGGCTTGCGTGGCTTGTCAGCGTGCCAAGGTGCACCGGCACACTAAGGCACCACTGGAACCATTTCCCATTCCAGCCAAGCGTTTTGACCACGTGCATGTGGACTTAGTTGGTCCCCTGCCCCCATCACGGGGTTTCACACACCTGCTTACAGTGGTCGACCGCACAACCAGGTGGCCGGAGGTCGTTCCTCTTTCTTCCACAACTACCTCCGACGTGGCTGGTGCGTTCCTCTCCACTTGGGTTGCCCGTTTTGGTGTGCCCTCGGACATCACTTCAGACAGAGGTCCCCAGTTTATTTCAGGGCTCTGGTCCGAGATGGCGCGCTCCTTGGGGGTGCAGGTGCATCGCACTACCGCCTACCACCCTCAGGCTAACGGGTTGGTTGAACGTTTCCATCGGTCTCTTAAGGCGGCGTTACGTGCTGCGCTAACAGACGTTGGCTGGGTGGAGCGTTTGCCGTGGGTGCTGCTTGGGTTGCGATCAGCTCCTAAGGAGGACCTCAACGCTTCATCAGCCGAGTTGGTTTTTGGTCAGCCTGTACGAATCCCAGGGGAGTTTTTGTTAGACGCTGCCGCTCCACGGTTCCCCGAAGCGGTGGACCCCTATTCGCAGAGTGGTCTTTTGGTTCCGGGTCCTGTGCACCATTGTTTCCCGCAGGCGTTTGTGCCCACTGCACTCCAGTCTGCCCGTTTTGTTTTTGTGCGACGTGACGCCCACCGTTCGCCCCTCCAGCCTCCGTATGACGGGCCGTTTCGGGTGCTCGAAAGGGGCGCGAAAAGTTTTGTTTTAGACATGGGTGGGCGTAGAGAGCTGGTTACAGTGGACCGCCTGAAGCCAGCCTATGTGTTGGCTGATGATGAGGTGTTGCCGGCTCAGGTTCCTAGACGCGGCCGCCCTCCTGCTCGACCCCATCTTCCGTTTTCTCCCCCCAACTGTGTTCCTCCCCCTGTGGCACAAAATGTTGTTCCTGCACGGGTGCCAGCTGTTTCTCCGCCCCCGGGTCGACGCAGTCGGTTCGGCAGGTTGATTAGGGCCCCTGTGAGAGACTGATATGTTTTGTATTTGCCCTTCTGGGTGTTCGGGGGGGGGCTGTGTGGTGTGTTGGTGAGGTATGTGGCCTCATCTCTCTCTCACCCAGTAGGAGGAGCCAGCGAGGTGCTCCCCAGGTTTTACCAGGTGAAGAAGAAGAAGTGTTCGTGTGTTCATTCATTCATTCTGTAACTGGTTCTGACGCTCGAAGGATTAAAGGCAACTGCTTGCAGATCAGTTTGTTTCTCCTTCTTCACACGCTACAATAGATCCCTATATCTGATTTTTACAGCATTGATCCACCCCTTAATTGGTAATTGTAGCTGATCTAATCCATGATAGCTTACATACCAGGTGCATATAGGTAGGGCCTAATGTAGAATCCCTGTCATAAGCCCACCTAAAACCACATAATTGCATGACACATTGAACCAGGGTGGCACCGACTGGAAGCCATCCAGCCTGCAACCTTCGATGTGGGGACCTGCAAATCCAACGTTGGTCTTCAACCTTCATCCAAGGGCCGCCTCCTCTGCTTCAATCGAGGGATCCCCTCTACATGCTGATTAAAATCCATTCTTGCTGATGAAATCAATAACCCCCATCGTTGTGGATTACCGTTGTGGATTATAAGACTTTGTTTTCCAAGGGATCACAGACTCAGTTTTCCATGGGTTAACAGACTATGTTTCCAAAGGATTGAAAGCTTACCGCAATGGGATTATTACAAACAGTATGGAATTTCCAAAAACATTATGGGAGTATGATTTTGAACCTTTTTTTGACTTTTTTTTTTCCACTTGCTGGATTACATAGAGGTCAGAGACATTCGGTGGTATCCTTTCGTGTTGGAACTCATCCCCAAGGACAGGCGATGATTTCCAAAAAGGGGGACTGTAGGGATATAGCACTCTCATGTCCGTATGGGATGTGGGCCTCTCCACATCTCTCTGAAACTCTCAGTGTTACACTTTCTTGAAGCTCTCAAGGAGACAAGTGGACACCATTTTTGTTACAATTATTTTGAATTAATGGACACCAATTAATCAGATTGAACTTTCTTTTTAATGTGTGTTAATTCAGAATTGATCTACAGTATATTTTTGTCATTTAATGATGATCTGTTACTTGCATGAGTTTGACCTTCTGCTGGTTTATTTCTGCAGAACAAGCAGGCTTTGAATCTAAGGCACAAGGTCAGGGTAAACTTTTAAGTCATTGACACTTTTGTGCTAATTTCTGCTTCTTTCAGCTAAATTGGGCAAACTTTTTTTCCCCTAATTTCTTTTGATAATTTAAGCTTGTTCTAGCTTTTAGCATCCATCCATCCATTCTCTTCTGCTTATTTGGGTTAGTTTAGCGGGGATAGTAGCCTAAGTAAAGAAGCCCAGACTTCCCTCTCCCCAGCCACTTGGAGCAACTCCTCTGGGGGAATCCCAAGGCGTTCCCAGGCCAGCCGAGAAACATAGTCCCACCAGCGTGTCCTGAGTCTTCCTCTGGGTCTCCTCTGGTGGGACATGTCCAGAACACCTCACCAGGGAGGCGTCCAGGAGGCATCCTAACCAGATGCCAGAGCCACCTCAACTGGCTCCTCTCGATGTGGAGAAGCAGCGGCTCTGAGTCCCTCCCGGATGACTGAGCTTCTCACCCTATCTCTAAAGAAAACTCATTTCAGCCGCTTGTATCCGAGATCTCGCTCTTTCGGTCACAACCCAAAGCTCATGACCATAGATGAGGGTAGGAACGTAGATCGACCGGTAAATTGAGAGGTTCGCCTTTTGACTCAGCTCTCTCTTCACCACGACAGACCGGTACAGCGACCACTTCACTGCAGACACTGCACCTATCCACCTATCAATCTCTCGCTCTATTTTCCCCTCATTCGTGAACAAGCCCACAAGATACTTTAACTCCTCCACTTGGGGCAGGACCTCCTCCTCGACCTGGAGAGGGCACTCTACCCTTTTCCGGGTCAAGACCATGGCCTCGGATTTGGAGGAACTGATCCTCATCCTGGCCGTGGGATGAGGATCAGATGTTTGCAGCTGAGATTGACACAGCTTTTAGCATTTCTTAGCTACTTTCAGCTGTTTTCAGATAAGCAAGTTTTTCCTGTTAATCTCTGTGACTTTCAGCTTAATTAACTTCTTTATGCTATTTCTGCTTGTTATGCTTGTTTTAGCTTTTTCTGCTATTTCTACTACTATTTAGCAGTTTTACGCTAATTTTAGCATTTTCAGTTAATTCCACATTTTTGGAGCTCATTTCTGCTCGTTGGACTTCCTTCTAGTAGCTTCAGCTTCTTTTTGTCTCGTCAGCTATTTTTTTCCCGTTAATTTGAGCTCTTTTTAAGCTAATTTCCCAAGTTTTGTGTTAATTTCTGCCATTGTAAACCTAATTCAGCAAATATGCATTCTTTCTGCTTTATTTTGCTAACTTGGGCTTATTCTTCCATTTCAGTGACATTTCAGCATATTTTTATTTAATTTTAGCTGTTTTTCACCAAGTTCTAAGTGTGCACACTGTATTTTCGCAGGAAATGCAATTTCTCTAGTTTTGATTTAATTATTTTCTGAACGTATGCTGGTGAAGATTCTCAGTCGTCCAGGACATGGTAAATTCAAAAAGGCGTTCAATGCTTCAATACAAATAAAAGTCCAGTTGATCTTGTATTGAACACCTTTTTGAATATTTTCTGAACCTTTTAATCTGTCCTGTTTGTGTTCCTTAGTTGTTGTTTTATCCTCCATGGTTGTAGCATACATGCAGATGCACAAAACACATGAAACTCATCAGTTATGGGTTTGTTTGTAGTGTTGAACATCTTTGCTGCAGCGGAACGTCTACTTAAAGCCGATGTGCAGAGCTGTGGTGACTCACGTTGGGGCAGGCATCTTCTCCTTGTTGTCCCACCAGGATGTGAAGCAGATCCCCCTTCCTGAGCAGGAAATCTCCTGTGATGTAGACGCCATGCGACCTGCTCATCGCCATCACGCTTCGCCCGCCGGCCGCACCGTAGGCCATGATCCTGAGGTTCAACAAACACACAGCCGCTCAAAGTCAAAGATATCAGAGAATCATGCTGGTGGTTTTCATTAAAGTAGATTCCGGGTTTGTTCAGAACGCCATAATATGCATTAGTGACAACTAAAATAATTTACTAACACTGAAGCACACGTTACTCAGAGATTCTGATCAGTTTTTGACTTTATGCACATGTTCGAGGCTGAAAACACAAAACAACATGCTGCAGTCTCACAAACAATAAAAAATACTTTTCTGGGAGAGTACACAAAAATAAAAAGTCAAAGTGTTATTTTTTTCTTGTTATCTTAAGATATGTTGTTACCGTCATAATAAAGATATACGTATTTTGTTTTATTCATCTTAATATCTATACAGTAGATACTGATTAGTTTAAATCCTGAGACAATGCCGGTTTTCTCATGACAACTAGTTCTGCTTAATTTATAAATGATTGTTTCCTCAAGACAGAGTTAATTGCTTTAATATAAAACACTTGTTTTTGACAAAATGACTCTTGTTTTTTAAGATGTTAA
>JBBPBX010052539.1:0-22279 GCA_038048925.1 Garcialebias charrua
TCATCCTCCAACAATCTCCTGGACGCGGAGAGGACAGACCGCTCTGCGCATGCGCGGGTGGGCTCTGCTGTGACAGCCTTCGGAAAGCTCAGCTCATGGCTTTTGAGGCAACTTACCTACTTTCTTCTGTTCATATTCGGTATTTACTGCTTTTGAGGTCATTTGGATAATCACTTACACCCCCAGACCAATTTATTACTCGTTTGTTTTTAGTACATTCATATATTTTGGTTTTAATGGTAAGAGACATAGGCGGTCATAAAAAAAGTGGACTCCAGGGCACAGGGCGTGAAAAGGCCACCACTTCTATTTTAGGTGTTCTTATTATAACCCTCAGCTGAAAGGCAAAAAGTACGTTTTTTCCTCCATCTCTCTGTTTGTATGTGGGCAGCTGTCACCAAAATATTATATTGGGTACATTTTATTGAATCTTGAAGAATGCAATTGTTGAATGTACACATACAATTGTTTAACTTTTGGAGTTAACCCAATTCAACATGGCTGCCACACTTAACATAGCTTAAAATACATAAAATTGGCTATATTTCAGTAAATATTACACATATCAACTTAAAATATATGTGGTGGGTGGTAGATAAGACTGATCTTAACATGTGAGTGCTAACAGATGGGGCAAAAAAATTCCATGTGACATTTTGCTATTAACACTTTGAATTAACTCAATCGCTCTGTATGTTAGAAAAATGTCTCATGAATCTTGTAACATTTAACAAAACTTTCAAGAAAAAAAATCAGTTACCCTTTGAGCCATGCCCATTTGCTGCCACAGCCAACAAAACACAAATATGGCTAAATTCTGTCACTTTTGCAGTCATATACAGTATTGCTCAAAATAAACATAAACCATAAACATAACAAACCCTGTTTGTTAGCAAAATGTCTAATGGACCATTGGATGGTTTAGACTAGCCTGGTTAAAACCAGACCCTTGTCCTTCACTTTGCTTCGTACTAGGGTCTGGGACTTCTCCCATAGACAAGGATTTCTCCGGTAGATTTTTGACCGGACCAATCAGAGAACAGAAGGCGGAGTTTTGAACGACGTCGACTGACGTCGTCAGTTAAAATGGCTGCCGCCACGAAGGAATTTTCAAGAAAACAAGGTAAAAAACTATTATTTCTTTGCTGAGAAAAAATATATTTCTTAGCTGACGTTATATCAGAAGTGTTCCTGAGCTTAACAGTTCCTAAATCAATTCACGAAATGGTCAAATCTGCTGGATTTAAATTGTTTCGGTTTGACATTTTCCAAACAGCCTCGGGTGCGCTACGAAAATAAATTATAAAAAATCGAATTTTATCTCAAATGTTTCATCCAGGCCAACAGTCAGTAAATTAGAGCCATATAATTACACACTGGTAGCAGAAAAAATATCCACCGAGTGGTTTCTGAGCTATTTATCTGAATAGTTAGCCTGCCCTGGACCTCGCCAGGCTAAACTAACAAAACTCCGCCTTCTGTTCTCTGATTGGTCCGGTCAAAAATCTACCGGAGAAATCCTTGTCTAGAAATCCCAGACCCTAGTACAAAGCGAAGTGAAGGACAAGGGTCTGGTTTTAACCAGGCTAGGTTTAGACTGAAATGCTCAGAAAATATTCCTTGGATGTACATGAACAATTGATTAAAATTTGGAGTAATTCAAGATGGCCACCAACAACTGACATTGTTCAACACAAACATGGCTTGACCCAATGATTTTTACAGTTATTGAGCCAAATGTTTATGTGGCAGTAGTCAAGTTTTTTTGCACGTGAAACCTTGCAACAATGCACAAGACTGTGCATAACAGTCTTTTTAAGGGTTTACCACTCCACTCCATTTGTCTACATAAGCAAAAAAAGAAAAAGAAAAAGAAGAAAGAAACAGTATAAAAGGTGGTATGAGCAGTATACATTTCTTCAAGGAATGCTTCACTTTTAATTTATAGTTTGTGGTTGTGTTGCACCTCAAAATAACTCTATGGATGAAAGTTTTTATTAATAGCATAGTAAATGTTTTGGTTGACACTTCAAGGGGTGTTTTAGGTTATTTTGCAGCCCTGGTATAGTTGTACCGTGGTTCTACTTATTTGGGGATTCTAGTCATTGTTGGAACGAGACACCATTCATGAATATTTTGTTAGCTTCAAATAAACAAACCTTATTCTAAACCTACTTTTAAAATAAATAAAACAAGTATTATTATTAAGAACCAAAAAAGGTTAAATCGTGTCAACTGGACCAGTTTCTTAAAGTGAGAAACGTTTCATCCCCCATCCAGAGGACTTCTTCAGTCTACGGCCTGCCAACCAGATCTGTCCCATAATTAGACTTCACTGCAGTGTTTCAAGCCAACCTCCTGTTGGAATCTCAAAAGTAGACTTTTAACACGTGCAAAACACATCCATCCAAAACAGTCAATCATCATTGTACAACAATCAAATGTTTTACAACTTCCTACTCACAGAAACAGCCTGAGGACAACCAAGGCCAAGTGGTTCAGAAAAAGAGTTGTACAGGTATTATGCATGCATTACTAAAACCACAATGATCAGATTGTTTTACTGGTAGTTGTAAATCTCTACTTGTTTGGGGTCACATTAATTCTGTTTAGTATTTTAATCTGGGGTTCATGCATTTATACATTTCAGCTTAACTCAGATCCCTCCTCATTTCTTGGACTTGCCCTCAGTTCTCATTTCTCATGAAAACACCCCTGCTTGGGTTGTGCCACTAGATGGCGGCGTCTGTTTAACATTGAAGCCTCATTACTGTGCATTCTTTTAGTCTCATAAGTATGTCACTGTTACAGTCAGTTTGACAACAAATAAATAAATAAACCTTTACGTATCAATCTTCTCCAAGGTGCAATGTTGATTATTTAGTGACTGCCTCTAAATGTTAGAGTCAAGATGTATTCTGCTGTCTGCCATAAAAAGCATTCACAAAGACTTGGCCTTAGACAGGATCATGTGTCCCATGTGTTAAAACACATTTCACTGTCTGAACACCCTCTGTATTTAGAAAGGCTCTGCTGTTGAGAGGTGTTGAACGTGTGCGAGTGCATGCGTTTGCACTTGTTCAATGTATAACTCCAGTCAAACACTGACAGCTGATGTTCAGAATGAACCAGAACTACATGTGTTTTGCTTTGTTGTTTTGTGCTTGAATACGTCTGGAAACACACACACACAAAGATCCATACTCAGTGTGCACGATACACACAAGACTGATGTTTCTCTCCACTAAACCTGGCATCAATAACGACTTACAAGACTTAAATAGTGTTTTCTTTAAATAGTGCTTGAAGCAATTTGTGCCTTCAGACAATTTATTCCACTTAGACCTTCACGGCTCATTTTATGCCTGCAGCTGGGTTGTATGGTCTTTTCAGCTATTAGTTCAGGCAACAGGAAGCCTTTAGTTTGTGAACGGCACAAACTAAGTGAGAAAGCTGCAGGAAATGTCACATGTGCTAAGTTTTTATGTAAGTAATGTCTTTTTGTGATAAAAATGGAATGTGGATACTTTATAGTATAAATATAGTAAAATCAAAAACTACATACTGTACACAGTAAAAAAACAAAATCCGTTAAAAAACGGAAAATGTCCTGGTAATTTTCTGCCAGTACATTCTCCGTTTTTTACAGATATTTCCGTAAACCCTAAAACGGATTTTTCCCGTAATTTAACAGTTTTTTAATGTATAATTTACATAAATTTCTGTTAATCTAGGGTGCCAGGTAAATGGAGTCCTCTTTCACGCTTCTTCTCAAAGGTTCTTGTTCCCAGGGTGCTTTGCTCGAAAAAAAAGAATAGAGAAACCCCTGTAAAAAATGATAACGGAAAATTCCTTCACACTTCCACAGTACATTTACCTGTTTTTTTACGGATTTTTTTTACAGTGCATGACTTATTTCACATGAATCTCAATTTACAGTATTCAACTTCTTGTAGTTTTTGCCACATTCATTGCTGGAAGATAAAACAAAAGCAAATACTACAAATATGTTTGTTTTATCTTTGTTGACAACATGTTTCTCTTTAGCTTGCACAAAGTGGTGCAGAGATAACGTTCCCATTCAAGCGTAACATGCTTCAAACTGGTCTGAAAACGACTGATCGGACGTTTGATGGAGAGCAGGAAGAATGCTTTAAAATTGGGAATATGTTTAAAAACGATCTCATGAGCATTTGAAAGGCATATAAACACAGTTTAACCAAATTCACCTGCATGCTTTGCTCTCCGTTGCAATGTGCACTCACTCATGCAAGCAGTCTGACTTTGGCAAACCGTTGTTGTAGCAAATGAGTACAAAAAAAAAAAGAAACTGTAAACCCATCGGTGCAGCCTCGGAGGTTGGGCATGTCTTCAGGACATGAGCTAGAAAAAAAAAAAACACTCTAGACCAGCTCCGAACAATGCAAGCAGCTTTTAGCTCCCAAACAAAAGGCAGACTTTGTGTGAAGCAAAACGATTCAAATGATGTTCTCACTAAAAAACAAAAAGTCCTATTAGAATATGACTCTTTGGCTCTGAGGTGAGTCATGTTTTTGCTAAATACTGCATTTTTTCATTAAAAATAAATAATTCAAAGTAACTTCAGTTTATCTGAAAGTGCAGTTTTTTGTGAGCAAACGCTAAAAACATGACATCTTTCGTGAATTCAAATGCAATATCTTTCAACCATTTTGCTGTTTGTGATGTGCCCCGTAGAGTCTTGATGTGTGAAATAAAGCATTTCACACCATCTTTTGGCTCAATATTTGTCAAATTGACATTTTTGTGTAGAATTAGTTGATCCCACTGTTTTATCACTCTTTATGACGTTCATATTTCACTTGACATCTGGCAATGTCATTTCCACAGAGGGCAAACATTTCACAGTTTCCAACCAAACAAATGCCAGAGCCAAGCCATGATTTTATTTTTATTTTTTCAGCTCCCCCAAGTCATCCATCAGATATCTAGTCTATGATTTAATCTTGGAACACACTGTGCTCAAATCACCAAACAGCCTGCAAGGGAAATGTCCTGCAGGGCATCGCCACAACCTGAGAGAAACCATTTTCCACAGCAGTTCGACTTTAGGAAAACACCACTTTTCCAAAACATTCCCCCTCGTAAGAAAACCGCTTCTTTTATGTGAGGCTTCTGTGATGGAAAAAGTTCTAAAGTCAAAATAAGTATATATTATTTGTTAAAACATATTTTATTTTATGGTAGACACTGACAGGATGAGCTAATGAATAACTGAATGACCCCAGTTTGGGGGAAAAAGTTGATTTTTGCCAAGCTATCAGTCTGAGTAGGGCCAGGACCAAATTAAATTACTGCCATCTTTAAAAAATATCAAACTCAAATGTTGCATGGCTCTTTATGCAAACGTCCTCTCATAAATCTTCATATTGCCATCAGTTTTAGTCATTCACATGGAATGCTCAGGTTATATTCAGGCGCAAACAGC
The DNA here is from genome assembly GCA_038048925.1 of Garcialebias charrua. Lineage (NCBI taxonomy): Eukaryota > Metazoa > Chordata > Actinopteri > Cyprinodontiformes > Rivulidae > Garcialebias > Garcialebias charrua. The sequence continues at coordinate 5,468 of JBBPBX010052539.1, forward strand.
ATCACCTAATTACTGTACAGCACTTCCATCACAGCCTGAAGCACTTCCTGCAGGAACTGTGCAACAATTCAGCTGGAATGCTGTGTGATGCAGAGCTAACAGTGCTGTTAAAGTTTCTAAAATAGCATTCACATAAAACAATTATACATCAGAGCAGCTTTAAAGGTATTGTGACAATATGCTAAAACATAGACATCTTTAGAAAGAGGAGCTACTCAGCTTTGATTTTTTGTACACAGATGCTTCGAATAATTAATATATAAAAGTATTTTTTAATAAAATAGTTTTAATGACGTAACTCTGTAGTGCGGGTGGAGAAAGGAGGGGTCAAACGCCGACGCATTTTTATGACGCAATGTAAAGAACGCACATTGTACAGGTGGTCCCCGACTTACGACGTCATCAACATACGAGGTTCCAGACTTACGAGCGGACTAACGAACGGTAAAGTTGTACAGAAAATACAGCACTGGTATGTGTTTTTAGATGAAATTGTGTTAGCTAATCGTTTGTAAACAACGTTCTGTGCATGTTTATGAACTAGTATGTACGTTTGTGTTGAAAAACGGGTGTTCGGCGCAGCGCTAGCATACATTTTCCGATTTACGACCAAAAATCCGGACTTACGAGCGACACGTGTTTCGGGTTCCGACATACGAGATTTCGTCTAAAGGGCGAGATACACTCGAGCGTCCTCACGATACGCCAATACGCAGCGTACGTACGCCCCGTACGCAGCGTAGCCCCGCGTAGCCCCTCAGGGCAAGTACGCGCAAAAGTATTTTTTTACTACGCATACGCGATTCGCATACGCGATGCGCGGTGTCTGATCTAAACTTCCCCGGCGCCGGACTGTTTTGTATGTTACACAAATGAAATAAATTCCTCTTTTTTATCGCTGATCGGGCCTTTTCTTTTGTTTTTTTGCCTAAAGTCAAGTAACCGCTTCTTCCTCCGTTCACTCGATGAATGAAATGAATGAATTCAGGTCCTACCTGGGTGCGCGATGTTTTATATATTCCCTGGTGGGCTGTGGTGGGCTGTGGGCTGCAGGAAAAGCACTCCGTGCTCAGCTGCTCATATTACAACAAGGAGAACGCGAGCGTTTGGAGCGAAAAACTAGCGGAAGTGACGATCGGAAGTGACGGTACGGAGGAAATGACGTTAGAATTTGGAGCGAAAACACGAGAATCTACGCGAGAACGAAAGCCGAGTGTAGCAGCGGCTCCGTATACGCGCGTATACGGAGTCTGCTTCAGTGTATCTCGGGCTTTACGAGCGACTCGTAGGAACGGAACTCGCTCGTAAGTCGGGGACCACCTGTAAATAACAATGGCAGAGAATATATAAACCGAGGAATTAAGCAATTTAAGTGAAGATTTGAGCGATTTGTCTTCAGTTTAGGAAGCTGAAGTTAGTTCGAGTGATGAACAAGAAACAGCTGGTTATAATGTAGGTCTGCAGCCGTATTTATTTGAGCCTTACCGTTCAGGGAGAGAGGGGGACTCCGCCATTGTCCATTCTTGACGAAGTAGTTCATCTTTTGGGAAAGTGAAAAGTCTCACTTGTTCACTGGCGATATTGGAACACCCAAATGTGACACAACGTACCGGCATTTTTCAAGTTTTACACACAAAAAAAGGCGATCTTGAAGACAATGAAACTGCGTTCTAATAGCAGCCACAGACTGAGCTACATGTCCCTACGTCACAGGACGTCACATGCGGAAGTACCCGGATTTCCCGTGACGAAACACGGCGCCAAGTTTAGAATCACTTTGAAACAAATTTTCATTGATTTATCATTTTGCTTGTAAAAACGAACATAGTTGAATGATACAACATATATATGTTGTGCCACTTTATGCATAGTTCCAACATCATGTCACAATACTTTTAAGATGGCACCGAACCACTTAAATAGCAGTTAACTTGTCAGTCCAACCAAGATTAATCTATTTCTCCAAACTGATAAAGCTATCTACAACAGGTAGGATGTTCATTGTTCACAATCTTTCTATAAAAACCCTTCAAATGGTCTGAACTGCCACTTTAACAATGTTGAGAAAAGCATGGCATGCAAATTCAACACAGGAAGTCCATCACAGCTTAGATTTAAACTTTTTTTATTTCTGGTTCAGCACATTTGTTTACATTAATCTTCAGCATTCAAAGATGCATCTGTTCCTTATAAACAATTAATTTGGGGCTTTTTGGTTCCTTTTGCAATATGTGCCTATTTGCCCTGAGTTACTTTCTTTCAAAGTTTCTGTCAAACCTAGATCAAACTAGAACCTTTTCATATGGTTTCAATTTCGCAGAGAGAGATTTCATCCAGTAGCTGGTTCCTCATATTGACTCGTTTAACGTGACATTGTCACAAACGTGTGCCATTTTGTGGATATCTGGGCTTCTTTTCTGCTTCTTGTGAAAACAGGAATTGAGTTGCACTGTTTGATGAACTATGTGCTCACCCATACACTGTTTTGTCCTCATTTTGCCCCTACCCCTTCTTTCACAGTCTGTGGCAGAGTCCCTGGCCACAGACAGAAAGTACCTCCACTCTGATGATGAAGCTCCAGTTTTCCTGTAGTGCTTCTCTTTTTTGTTTTGTTTTGTTTGCTCATTCTCAGTCCTTCCCTGAACCCTCTTCAGTTGTCATGACTCAGGCAGTTTTCCTGCTTCTGTTTTTGTAGCAGGTCACATGAATTCACTGTCTTCAGCCCTTAATACGTTGAAAGACTGACACTAAGGCAAATACAGTATACAGTATACAGTTGACTTAGCAAGAAGAAAGCAACAAACGGGGAACAGAAACAAACAAAAAAACACAATAAAACTAAAATAAGCTCCAGCAATGTTTTTTTTTTAAAGAATTAAAATACTGTAAATGTAAAATTTCTAAACACCAAACTATTCCAGTAATCTTTATTAAACGACTAATGTTGGAGTCAGTTCGTTAACACGTTACATAAGAAGCATATACGTATACTACGGTATTTAAGATGAGAAGCTTTTTTAAAATAGCAGTAAAATACCTGTAAATGCATGTCCCCTTCATGAAAAGCAAAGAAACCATCATGTAATTTATATTTATTTTAGTATATTTATTTATTTTATTTTATGTTTTTCTTAGTTAATCCTAGATGTTATTACTGTTCTTCTCTTGCATTTGTTGTTGGATGTAACTGGGACCCTGTGTTCATAATCTCGTTTTCATCACATGTACCACATGCGGTGCAAATGACAATAAAGACTCTCTAACTCTGACTCTGATTGGTGAGAGCTTTAATTATCTGTAGCAGTGAATCGGAGCGACATGGGTTTATATGAGCCGTGCAGTCGTGGACAAAAGTTTTGAGACTGGTACAAATTTTGTTATTCACAAAGTTTGCAGCCTCAGTTCACTTTAGAACCTACTGTCAGATGTTTATATGATATAACTGTACCATAAAGTACAATTACGTATTCTGTACTTTGTTTATTTAGTTATTTATTTGACTTTTTATTGACAAATACATCCAGTTTAAGCAAAGGCTTATTATTTACAGTGTATATTCTTCTTTTTTTAAGACTTCAGCAGTTTGCCTCGGCATGATGGATGTCAGCTTCTGGGCAAAATCTTGAGTGATGGTAACCCATTCTTGCTGAATCAGTGCTTGGAGTTGATGAGAGATTCTGAGTTTTTGTTTGTCCACCCTCTTTTTTGAGGAGCGAGCACACGTTCTCGATGGAACTGAGATCTGGAGAGATTTCTGGCCGTGGTTAAATGTCAGTGTTTCGTTAACCATCACTTGGTTATCACTGTTGCCTCGTGCCTTGATGCTTCAACATGCTGGAACAACCATTGCTCATCTCCAAATTGCTCCTGCAACATTGGGAGAAGTTGCTCTTGGAGGATGTTTTCACACCATTCCTCATTCATAACAGTGCTCTTAGACACAATTCTGAATGAACTCACTTCCCTGGATGAGAAGCAACCGCACACATGAACGATCTCAGGATGCTCCACTGTTGGCATGACACAGGACCAGGACTTAATCTGAGCCGGATCCTGCCAGAACAAGATCTGGAAACTCTTATTTTGACAGGGTATGTATCTGATATCCTAGTACAAGTGATGATAGGATGACACGAGACATGGATCAGCAGAATCAGGCTTTTGTTTGCATTTATGAGGGTGTTGCTTCAGGCTGTTGTGGTGAAGAAAGAGCTAGGCCAAAAGGCAAAGCTCTGGATTTACTGATCCATCCATGTTCCAGCCCTCACTTACAGTTATGCGGTATGAGTCATGACTGGAAAACAAGATCCTGGATATAAACAACTTGAGTGGGCTTCCTTCATAGGGTGGCCATGCTCAGTCTAAGGTAAGGAGCTCTGTCATCCAGGCGGAGCTTGAAGTTGGAGCTGCTGCTCACTTGTATCAAGAGGAATCAGCTGTAGTGGCTTGGGTATCTGGTTAGTATGCCTCCAGGGGGCCTCCATCTGGAGGATATCTGGGCACGTCCAACTGGGAGGAAACCCTGGGACAGATCCAGAACTAGCTGGAGGGATTACCGGTATGTATCTTCTCTAGCCTGTGGGGAGTGTCCCTGATGGATGTCTGGGTTTTCCTTCTGGATCTGTTAACCTGACCTGACCACAGATAAGTGGAAGAACAAGATGGATGAATGCACATTTGACTTTTTTTTTTCTACTTTAAATTAAAGGTTCAGTCTGCAGTTTCTGTAGAACAGCAGCACTTAGAAAAAATTTCAACAAGCAAAGCATTCTGATCCCTCCCCCTCAGAGCCATATATGGCTCTGCCCCCTTGTGGTCTGTTGAAATTTGAATTCAAGCTCTGTTTTTATTGGCTGATTCAAATTCAAGCTCGGTTTTTATTGGCTGGTTACAAACTTTGTTTTTATTGGCTGGAAAATGGCGGGTCACTTTTTCTTTTTAGAAATGCTTATTTACCACCTGGAGAAGCAAGGGGACAATATTTTTTTTTAGTTTTTTCAGAGATTACCTCTCTAACATCAATCTAGTGACAGAGTGAAGAAATATGTTAAAATATATATTGTTTGAAAAGTTACAGACTACATTACAATCTTACATACCCCAGCTTTAAGGTTTCAGCAGATACACGATTTTTCACATTTTATTAAGGAGAAGCAAATTTTATGTAAAAATGATTGAATGTTACATTTTATGGAAATGCATTACTAATGCTGAAAGCTGAGGTAAATAGTTGAATATACAAGACAAAGATCATTTCAAAATGTAAATAAGGTTAATGCCAACGTTTTTAAGAAAACATGCAAATCTTTAAGCAATATTGTTTTGTGGCATGCAAGATAATGAAGTATATGTCATGTATTTTGGAAAATTCAGCACATTCAACAGTCAAGTAAATACTTAATCAAAGCAATGTTTAATGTGAGATTTTTTACAGCTGATCACGCTGTAAAAACAGCCTGAATGGTCTGCTATGTTTTCCACATCTGGAAACCAACTGTTGGTCACTGCTGAGCAAGAAACCACAGGCTTATTACAGGAGGAGGTTTCATGACGGAGACGAACTGTGTTTGGTTGCTTGGGCTGCAGCATTTTTCTTTGTCAAAAGAGTCACAATTCTAAGGCGCAACAGCTGATAATTATACGTACAAGAACATGTGCAAAAAACACAAAAACTGTCAACACGCACTCAATAAAATCATCTGAGTCCTCAAGGCTCAATGGGATTAACCTGCCTAAATAAAGGTTGAATGAAAATCTACAGTTTGTCTTTTAAGTTATCTTAATTGGAGAGTTTAATTCCGACCAGATCAATCAGCTAACAGTTAGTCTGAGTAGGGCAATGACCCAAGTGGACTGCTGGTATAAAAATAGTTAAATAAACAAAAGAAAACCAAATACTTATACTCCAACTTAAAAATGCCATAGTGGTTGACACAATTGCTCTTTTAAAAACCAATACCACCAACCATTCAAGATTATTTAGGTATTTTGGTTTGAATATTGTCATCCATCCATCCATCCATCCATCCAGCTTATTAACTGTTTTTCCTTTGTGGGTTTGAAGCTGATAGCAGTCTCTGTGTGGGAGGCAGGGTACAACCTGGACAGGCTGCAAGTCCATCACAGATATACAGACAAATGAGACAAAGAACCATTCATACCCTTATTCACACTTAGGGACAATTTAGAGTTAGTTAATTTTAAGTGCATGTTTTTAGTCTGTGGGAGGAAATTGGAGTACCAGGAGAAAACCTAAAAGTGCATTTTGCGAATTCCACCCAGAAAGGCCCAGGCTGGGAGGAAATCCTGCAACGTTCCTGTTGAAAAGCAGCAGCTCTGACCACTGCTCCTCTTTGCTGCATATGCTAAAGGTACATTTTACTCATTTTATCTGCTTCTGTATATTCACACATCATCAAAGTGTTTTCACACTGAACACTTCATATACAGTATATTCTCCTGAGACTGAAGCTAGTTGGGTTATTTCACTTTATTCACTGTCTTGGCAAACCCACAATAAATCTGATTTTACTAGATTTGCAGTTAGGGGCACCAAGGTCAGCCATGCTGTGGCTTTTCAGAGCAAAGTGTGTCAGATTGCTCAGTGGATGATGTGATGAATAGCTATAAAAACAAGTTCTGCCACAAGAAAGCAAGCGTTATTGTGTCAGTCACAGTGTTACAGTTTTGTTGCAATCATTGGCAGATTTCACCTGAAAAGGCATTGGTTTCTCCATTTCACACTTTGCCAAAACAACTTTTTCCTTGCCAGAGTCAACAATATATGTGTTATCTTTTATGTTCTTTTTAGATTAAATTGAACAGTATCTTTAAAAATGCTGTCATTTTTACTCAGTATATATTTTTTTTACATCATGAAAGCTGTAGCACTTTTTTTTTTTTAAATAATAAAAGTGGATTTCTTTCATACCTTCTAAACTAGATGCAGAAGGGGATTTCAAACCAGACACTGGAGCCGTTCCTAGACAAAACAACTCTGAGCCCAACAGTCGATCCTGTGTAATGTTTGGTGATTGTGTGTTTTGCAGATTACTGCTGCCAGAGTTCTGATAAGAGTTAGGAGAGCTCACATTTCTCCAGTTGTAGACTCTCTCCACTGCTCCTTGTCGAAATGACAATAGACCCTGACTGCCAACATAAAGCTCTCAACAACAGAGCTCCACCTAAACATAAATCTATTCTTGTTCTATGCAGTTTTCCCAGAAACTTTGCAAATCAGGGAAAACCTGGAAAATAACTTTCACATTTTCCAGACCCTAGGTCGCAGTTCGATGATCTACTTTGTTGTTGTCTCATCTGACCTGCGGCCGCATGTCCTGGACACTCGGGTGAAGAGAGGGGCGGAGCTGTCAACTGACCACTACCTGGTGGTGAGTTGGCTCCGATGGTGGGGGAGGATGCCGGTCAGACCTGGCAGACCCAAACGTATTGTGAGGGTCTGCTGGGAACGTCTGGCAGAGTCTCCCGTAAGACGGAGCTTTAACTCCCACCTCCGGGAGAGCTTTGAACACGTTCCGAGGGAGGCGGGGGACATTGAGTCCGAGTGGGCCATGTTCCGCGCCTCTATTGTCGAGGCAGCTTATCAGAGTTGTGGCCGCAAGGTTGTTGGTGCCTGTCGTGGTGGCAACCCTCGAACCCGGTGGTGGACACCGGCGGTGAGGGATGCTGTCATGCTGAAGAAGGAGTCCTATTGGGCCTTTTTGGCCTGTGGGACCCCGGAAGCAGCAGATAGGTACCGACAGTCCAAGCGGCATGCGGCTCGGGTGGTTGCTGAGGCAAAAACTCGGGCGTGGGAGGAGTTCGGAGAGGCCATGGAGAATGACTTCCGTACGGCTTCGAGGCGATTCTGGTCCACCATCCGGCGTCTCAGGGGGGAAAGCGGTACGCGACCAACACCATTTATGGTAGGGATGGCGTGCTGTTGACCTCAACTCGGGATGTTGTGAGTCGGTGGGCGGAGTACTTCTGTCAGGTTTTGGAGGCATGACAGAACCCAAGTGCAGACAAGAACTCTCACAGGGAGTCAGGAGTATCAAAGAAGGAGTATTTAATGACAATGAAACTTATAAGGCAGACTGTGTAGCAAAAACACTTACATGACTTGGGAACACAGGGGAAGACCAAACGATGCGGCTGCACTTACTGAGACACAGAACAGGGCTTATATACACACACTCACAGACAAGACAAAAATCACAAACACCTGGGGACAATTAACTAGAGACAATTAACTAGACACACAGAGCAGGACTGGGAAGACTAAACCTAAAACATGAAGTAAACTAGGAAGACTGGAGGTTTAAGCTAATAGAAAATAAACAGAGACTAACCTGGAGGTTTACAACTAAGAGACAGAACGGTTAAACTAATAGTAAATAAACACAGAGACTAAATAGACAGAAACTGGAGGTTAACCTAAACACAGAACAAAGACTAAAACTAGAAGCTAAAACTAAAGGTTTAACTAAAAGCAAATACTGGGAAACTACCTGAAACATGAAGTACACTAGGATGACTAGAGGATACAACTAAGAGTAGTAAAATCAGGAGGGAAACTAATAAATTACAAGGGGAACAGACAGGAACAACAGACAAGAACAACAAATGTCCACTAGATGGTGCCATGGTTCCATCGCCATGGTTCCATCCTCACAGTACCCCCCTCTCAAGGACACCCCCAGTTGTCCAAGAAACAACACCCAAAAAACCAGGGCGGACGGAGGGAGGCAACAGCAAGGAAGGAGGGCACGAGGAAGACAAGGGACACAAGGACGACACAAGGACAAGGGGCAAACAAAACCAAAAAAAAACGATAGGGCCATCAGGCAGGAGCCGGTCGGGNCGGACGACACAAGGACAAGGGGCAAACAAAACCAAAAAAAAAACGATAGGGCCATCAGGCAGGAGCCGGTCGGGCGGTCGACCGCGAGGTCGCCCATCAGGCAGGAGCCGGTCGGGCGGTCGACCGGGATGGCTCGAGATGGCCGCCGGTTGCGGCAAGACGTCCTTGACGACATCGAGCGTCACGACATCTCCGATGTCGTCGAGCGTAAAGTCGACGAGCGGTGCGACATCCCCGATGTCGAGCGGTGCGACATCTCCGATGTCGAGCGGTGCGACATCCCCGATGTCGAGCGGTGCGACATCCCCGATGTCGAGCGTCGAGACGTCGAGCGTGGCGACATCCCCGATGTCGAGCGTCGAGACGTCGAGCGTGGCGACATCCCCGATGTCGAGCGTCGAGACGTCGAGCGGTGCGACATCCCCGATGTCGTCGAGCGGTGCGACATCCCCGATGTCGTCGAGCGTTAAGACCTCGAGCATAGAGATGATATCATCAAGTGAAGCGACATCCCCGATGTCGAGCGTCGAGACGTCGAGCGTTGCGACATCCCCGATGTCGAGCGTCGAGACGTCGAGCGTTGCGACATCCCCGATGTCGAGCGTCGAGACGTCGAGCGTTGCGACATCCCCGATGTCGAGCGTTGCGACGAGCGCAGAGTCGTCGAGCGCAGAGTCGTCGAGCGCCGAGGCGTCGAGCGCCGAGTCGTCTGCGGCGTAGGGACCCTCTGGAGACGGCGTCGAGAGACCCTCTGGAGACGGCGTCGAGAGACCCTCTGGAGACGGCGTCGAGAGACCCTCTGGAGACGGCGTCGAGAGACCCTCTGGAGACGGCGTCGAGAGACCCTCTGGAGACGGCGTCGAGAGACCCTCTGGAGACGGCGTCGAGAGACCCTCTGGAGACGGCGTCGAGAGACCCTCTGGAGGCGAGAGACCCTCTGGAGGCGAGAGACCCTCTGGAGGCGAGAGACCCTCTGGAGGCGAGAGACCCTCTGGAGGCGAGACCTCTTGGAAGGTGTCCACCAGGACCCTCTCGGCACAGGAAACTGGAGGGGGTCCCTCCTGGGACCCTTTGAGACCCTCAGAAGACGTGGAGTCGGGACCCAAGACGTGGAGCGTCGGGACCCCCCGAAGACGTGGAGGCGTCGGGACCCCCCGAAGACGTGGAGGCGTCGGGACCCCCCGAAGACGTGGAGGCGTCGGGACCCCCCGAAGACGTGGAGGCGTCGGGACCCCCCGAAGACGTGGAGGCGTCGGGACCCCCCGAAGACGTGGGCAGGACGGTAGCGCCCTCTGGAGCCGGTGTTTCTGGAGCTGAGCCAGGACCAGGAGACGAGTCTGCAGGCGAGGAGACCACCGTCGAGTCTGCAGGCGAGGAGACCACCGTCGAGTCTGCAGGCGAGGAGACCACCGTCGAGTCTGCAGGCGAGGAGACCACCGTCGAGTCTGCAGGCGAGGAGACCACCGTCGAGTCTGCAGGCGACAGTCTGGGTGCCGGCGTGGAAGCCGGTCCTGGAGGTACAGCACCATCCATAGCAGCTGGGGAAACGTTGCCCTCTGTGGAAGCTGGAGACACTGTGGGAACTATGGAGACTACACCCTCTGTAGACACTGGAGCCGCAGGCTCAAGACCGGCTACAGGCTCAGGACCAGCTGTGGACGAATCAGCCACGTGGACCGAGGCTGGGTCAGCAGGACCTCTCTGTCTTCGACGGCGGCGGCGGCGCGGTCCAGGACCAGACGGTGAGGGCGAAGCAGAACAGGCAGGTGAAGGTAAACATGCTGAAAACGAGTCCACAGTGTCTGACTGGTTGAGATGGTCTAAGGGGGTGAGATGTTCTAAGGGGTTATAAGGGGTTGGTGTAGGAGGACCGACAGCACCAGATTGGACGAGCGGCCTCAACCACTCCATCACTTCCAGCACCGCGTCCAGGACCTCCCCCATACCAGGTGTACCACACAGTTCAGGTAGACTGATAAATACATTAAACAGTCTTTTTGTGACAACCCACCTCTCCCACAGGGTGTAGGAGCTTGAGTCCAAAAACCATCGGACCGGTTCACAGAGCTGCTGAAACTCCTCCTCAGACAGCCTGGAGAGGAAGCACTCGTCTGCTGGGTTCAAACTTGGCAGCCGCATACTGTCAGGTTTTGGAGGCATGACAGAACCCAAGTGCAGACAAGAACTCTCACAGGGAGTCAGGAGTATCAAGAAGGAGTATTTAATGACAATGAAACTTATAAGGCAGACTGTGTAGCAAAAACACTTACATGACTTGGGAAAACAGGGGAAGACCAAACGATGCGGCTGCACTTACTGAGACACAGAACAGGGCTTATATACACACACTCACAGACAAGACAAAAATCACAAACACCTGGGGACAATTAACTAGAGACAATTAACTAGACACACAGAGCAGGACTGGGAAGACTAAACCTAAAACATGAAGTAAACTAGGAAGACTGGAGGTTTAAGCTAATAGAAAATAAACAGAGACTAACCTGGAGGTTTACAACTAAGAGACAGAACGGTTAAACTAATAGTAAATAAACATAGATTCTAAATAGACAGAAACTGGAGGTTAACCTAAACACAGAACAAAGACTAAAACTAGAAGCTAAAACTAAAGGTTTAACTAAAAGCAAATACTGGGAAACTACCTGAAACATGAAGTACACTAGGATGACTAGAGGATACAACTAAGAGTAGTAAAATCAGGAGGGAAACTAATAAATTACAAGGGGAACAGACAGGAACAACAGACAAGAACAACAAATGTCCACTAGATGGTGCCATGGTTCCATTGCCATGGTTCCATCCTCACAACTTCAAAGACCTCCTCAATCCTACTGGCACGTCTTCCACTGAGGAAGCGGAGCCTGGGGACTTTGGGTCGGGCTCTCCAATCTCTGGTGCTGAGGTCACCGAGGTGGTTAAAAAGCTCCGCGGTGGCAGGGCTCCGGGGGTGGATGAGATTCGCCCTGAGTTCCTTAGGGCTCTGGATGTTGTGGGGTTGTGTTGGCTTACGCGACTCTGCAATATCGCGTGGACATCGGGGGCAGTTCCCTTGGATTGGCAGACTGGGGTGGTGGTTCCCCTATTCAAAAAGGGGGACCGTAGGGTGTGTTCCAACTATAGGGGGATCACACTCTTAAGCCTCCCTGGTAAGGTCTATTCAGGGGTTCTGGAGAGGAGGGTCCGTCGGATAGTCGAACCTCGGATTCAGGAGGAGCAGTGTGGTTTTCGTCCTGGTCGTGGAACACTGGACCAGCTCTACACCCTCAACAGGGTCCTGGAGGGTGCGTGGGAGTTTGCTTTGTGGACTTGGAGAAGGCATTCGACCGCGTCCCTCGGGGGGTTCTGTGGGGGGTACTCCGGGAGTATGGGGTACCAGGCCCATTGATATGGGCTGTTAGGTCCCTGTACGACCGGTGTCAGAGCTTGGTCCGCATTGCCGGCAGTAAGTCAGGCTCGTTTCCAGTGAGAGTTGGACTCCGCCAAGGTTGCCCTTTGTCACCGATTCTGTTCATAACTTTTATGGACAGAATTTCTAGGCGCAGCCAAGGTGTTGAGAGGATCCGTTTTGGTGGCCTTAGAATCACTTCTCTGTTTTTTGCAGATGATGTGGTCCTATTGGCTTCATCAGGTCGTGATCTACAGCTTTCGCTGGAGCGGTTTGCAGCCGAGTGTGATGCGGCCGGGATGAGGATCAGTTCCTCCAAATCCGAGGCCATGGTCTTGAGCCGGAAAAGGGTAGCATGCCCTCTCCGGGTCGGGGAGGAGGTCCTGCCCCAAGTGGAGGAGTTTAAGTATCTCGGGATCTTGTTCACGAATGAGGGAAAACTGGAGCGTGAGATCGATAGGCGGATAGGTGCAGCATCCGCAGTGAAGCGGGCGCTGTACCGGTCTGTCGTGGTGAAGAGAGAGCTGAGTCGAAAGGCAAAGCTCTCAATTTACCGATCGATCTACGTTCCCACCCTCATCTATGGTCATGAGCTTTGGGTTATGACCGAAAGAACGAGATCTCGGATACAAGCGGCTGAAATGAGTTTTCTCCGCAGGGTGTCTGGACTCTCCCTTAGAGATAGGGTGAGAAGCTCAGTCATCCGGGAGGGACTCGGAGTAGAGCCGCTGCTTCTCCACATCGAGAGGAGCCAGTTGAGGTGGCTCGGGCATCTGGTTAGGATGCCTCCTGGACGCCTCCCTGGTGAGGTGTTCCGGGCATGTCCCACCAGGAGGAGACCCAGAGGAAGACCCAGGACACGCTGGAGGGACTATGTTTCTCGGCTGGCCTGGGAACGCCTTGGGATTCCCCCAGAGGAGCTGCTCCAAGTGGCTGGGGAGAGGGAAGTCTGGGCCTCCCTACTTAGGCTGCTACCCCCGCGACCCGACCCCGGATAAGCGGACGAAAATGGATGGATGGATGGATTTTCCAGACAGGCCCTGTGATGGACTTGCGACCTGTTCAGGTTGTACCCCGCCCCTCGCATAGTGATTGCTGGATATGGGCACCGGCGACCCCCGTGACCCAAAATGGAAGAAGCAGGTAAAAGATAATGGATGGATGGGTGGATGGATTTTCCAGGCAGGGACATTTGATGGAATTTATCTGTTAATTAAAAGGCAATCATTCTGAGATTTTGACATTTTATTAATGCTTCTTGTATTGATGAGTCCATGTTCTGCTTCTACAGTGTGCATAAATGTATTCTTACTGACTGGCTATGGTGTCTTTTTAGTATATAAATAAAGTGCTATTTTAATCATTGTATGTTCCCATACAAAGATGAAATTGGCTCTATGCATTTGACCCATTGCACCTGGGATGCACCCAGGTGGGGCGGTGGGCAGCTATGTAAGTGGCCGGGGAGCAATTTGGGATTCGATGTCCTGCTCAGAGACACCACAAGATGTGCAGGGCTTGAACCCAGGACCTTGGGGTCTTGAGTTGGCTGCCCTGCCCTTACACCATCTTGGCCCCTAGTATCTGATTGGAGCCAACTAGTGGAACAACATGCTCATAGGCGCCACCCTGGAACTCAGGAACCTGGAGGAAGGGCTGAAAACCCACAGAAGGTTGCCGGATAAAATTCAAGCCAGAGGTCTTTCCGGTTGGAGTTTGTGTGTTCTCTCTGTGCATGGGTGGGTTTTCTCCAGGTGCTCCGGTTTCCTCCTACAGACCAAAAACATGCATGTTAGACTGATTGGTAACTCTATATTGTCCCTAGGTGTGAGTGAGAGGGTGAATGTTTGTTTGTCTCATTTGTCTCTATGTGTCCCTGTGATGGACTGGAGACCTGTCCAGGGTGTCCCCAGCCTCTTGCACAGTGACTGCTGGATATGGGCACCAGTGGCAACCTGAAAAGGAAGAAATGGGTAAAAGTTAATGGATGGATGGATGGATGGCTTCCTTCACACCCCCACCCCCCAACCATCTGTCTTCACTCTTCTCTGTCCAAAACGTGAAGATTTTGGTCCTCAAAACCTTATCTTTGCAGTTTATTGTAGGTGCACAGCTGAGTTTTATCCTGAAGAACTGCTCTCTGGTGTTGAGTCATGCATCTGTGGAGAGGTTTTTTAGTTTTCCAACACAGAAGTCTGGACTGCAGACACCACACTGCTGTAACATTAGTTCATTGAGTCAAAATCAGTTGTAGTTTTAGAAAAAAATGGACATAAAATGTATGAAAATGTCTCTAGTTTAAGGAACTTTACAGCTCCCTGTTGTGCAAAAGTACCTGTTGTAAAGTACCGTTCATTCAACCTTTATTTATACAAGTCTCATTGAGCCCCAATAACTCATTTACAAAAGAGACCTGTGCAAGACAGCATCTTACATCTGCATGGTGCTTGCAGGAGTGTTCATGTAAATAATGTCACCATACTCCGTACACCGTACTCTGAGAATGAATAGGGCTTTATGTAGCTTTTATCTCCTAATAAAATAACTAACTCTTCCTTTATATGTCCTTTTAATATATTAATAAAAATATAAAACTTCTGGAGTTGAATCGCCACCTTTAGAAACCACTTGCTATTTCTGTCAATTTGTATCTCATTTATGGGTTCACATCCAACAACAACTCTTCTACTGTAAGTAACATGTCTACCATGACCACATTACATACTTTGTACTCTAACCCTGCTTATATTAGTATGTGGTATGGAATTGGGACAGCATTAGCTCTAGGTGCTGGAGGCTCTGCAGGTATAGCAGTCTGTTGATAATCCTATGCCCCATTGAGCTCAAAGTCTCTCAGCACTGTCACATTCTGTTACTGTCAATCTGGGGTGGATGCACTGCCAAAGGACTGACTCACTGGCTGCATTGCTGTTGAGGTCAGAGTCTGACATCCTTCAAAGAGATGGGAGTAATCTTTTCTCATATGCTACCACCATTAATCTAGGGTTTAAAAGCCCCAAGACTCAAGGTAACAATAATATTGCACAATATTTTCCTTAAAACTAATCAGCTGGCATTACGGCCACCTATATGATGATGAATAAGTTCCTATGTTGCAACTAAAAAAGCTCTGACTCACCAAGACATCACCGGATCTCTGAAGGTCTGCTGCAATATCTGGCTCCAAGATATCTTAGCAAATCCTTCAAAACTGTCCTAAGTTGGGCCTGCAGGTATGAGACAATCATGTTTGTTCACTTACTTCTTTTCTGTTCAGTATTGATTAGAGATGGTTCCTGTCCCTAACGGACAACAGGTGACAAGGGGTGGTACAACCTGGACAGGTCCCAAGAGTCAACATCACAAGAAGCTGTTTGGCACTGGCAGAGAAGATTGGGGGGTGGGGTGGGGGTGATAATCGTCTAGCCAGCTAGTACTGGCACCATCATTCCACATACTGTACAATATTCCAAAGCATTATAAACACATCACAATGGCAGAAAAAGATGATTCACACATAAGGAACATTATATCATGAAGTAACACACACATACATCTTTCACATGACAACACATATAAATGCATACCGGTACTTACAGTATATGTGATATACTGTATATGGATACTAATGACATTCAAAAGTGTGTCTATGCATTTTCCATATACATAATCATAGATATTTATAGGACAAAGATTAAGTATGTCCTTAAAAACAATGATCAAATATAGATAGATGTTTGTTGTCTGTGGTCTCTGTTGGAATGTTGACGTTGAGCATTTAGGCGGACATCCCTGGAGATGTCTGAAGATGAGATTTGTTTAGTTCAGAGGTTGCTTGTTGTTTGGTGTGTTGTGTTTCCATAAACACATATTTATTGGTAATGTGATGACGAGTCATGTTGAGCTGTCCTTAACTAACTTGTGGTTCTATTTTACCAACATCACTGGCATGGCTGTTCATGAGCCAGAGTCAAACAAGACGTTTGTGTAGTCTTTTGTTCATGTGTGTTTTTCTTTATGCATATTTTCATAGGTTGTGAGTTCTTTTACTAACAAAGCGTTGACATAACTCAGTTAAGTCCAAGAAATCTGTTTTGTTATATTTAAAGAGAGACAGATTATTACTAATTATATGTATCAACTACAATATCTAAATTATTCTGACCAACTGAACAAAAACCATTTGGAGCCTTTTGGATCTGCTCTTGGAAAAACATGACCAGCATTCCCTCAGGTTTTCTGGGTTTTTAGAAACAAATCAAAAACATGGCAATGAAAATAAATAAATAAATTAAATTTAAAAAAACATTTGAAATACTGGTCTAATTGTTTAAAGAGCTAGAAAGAATATATTTCCAAAAGGTAAAGACAGACATTTACTTCCTGGTTGAAAGTTTATTGAAATGTTTTGTTTGTTTTTCTGCATCTGGTGATTTCAAAATTCTAAACAATGAATTCAGCGTAATTAAATTTATAAAGAAGACTCTTTTGGCCTTTAATACATTGCTTTTTGCATGATTAAAATTAAAATTATACAGTATAT
>JBBPBX010052541.1:0-18266 GCA_038048925.1 Garcialebias charrua
GTGCGTGCGTGCGTGCGTGCGTGCGTGCGTGCGTGCGTGCGTGCGTGCGTGTGTGTGTGTGTGTGTGTGGGGGGGGGGTTAAAGGGTGAGAAATCTTCAGAAATGTTGTTTGTCCTCCTCCGAGTCTTGAAGGCTGATGACCGTCCGGATGCTGGATGGAACAAACAAACAAACAAACAAACAAACAAACAAACAAACAAACAAACAATATTGAAAAGCTCCTTTTTTGTCTTGAGCAGAAACTGAAGTTGTTCATGAATCATGTTCATTTGTCTCTTGTCAGAACTAAACCAATGATGTTTTGTGTTTTATGTTTTGTAGTTTGATCCAATGGGACCATGAGCCTCGTGGTGTCTGAAGGAAGCAGCTCTTACCTCTGGCCATGTTTGAGGAGCTCAAAGGCGTCGTTGATGTGGTCCAGGGGCAGCTGGTGAGTGATGAACTCGTCCAGCTGCAGCTTCCTGTTCATGTAGTCGTCCACCAGGCGAGGCACGTCGTGCACGCTCCTCCAGCCTGCACAGCACAGCAGCTTGATGCTTAATTAAACATCAGACATTTCATGTAAAGTCAGGTTTCTTCAAGGTCACCTCCAAAGTAAGTCCCCTTCAGGGTGCGTCCCATCAGGAGCTGGATGACCGGGACCTTCATGGACTCGGTCTCGGTCCATCCAGCGATGACGCAGGTGCCTCCAGCTTCAGTGGTGGACTCCAGAGCGGCGCTCTACAACAGCAAGACAACACGTTTCAGGTGGATCACCTGTGCAGCAGCTTCAGTTGTCTCACACGTATCTTCAGAAGGACCAGAACCGTTCAGTACGTGGACCTGTGCATTCTCCTCAACGTGCACGGATGTACACCCACCATAACAGCTGGACTTCCAACACACTCCAGAGCGTAGTCGGCCCCGCCTCCAGTCATCTCCTGCAGAACCTCCTGGATGGGCTTGCTGTAGCGCCCTGGGTTGATGCACTCTGTGGCTCCAAACTCTTTGGCCTTCTCAAACTTGTCAGGGTTGATGTCGACGCCGATGATCCTTCGTGCTCCAGCTGCCCTGCAGCCCATGATGGCCGCCAGCCCGACAGCTCCCAGTCCGAACACGACGCACGAGGAACCCTGTTGAACCTAACGGCAACAAAGGCCATGCTCAATAATCCAGGTACACAATCCAACAATTTGTAGTCAGGTCATCTGGACAGCAACACGTTGAACACAACATTTATTTATCTGGAACACTTGAGGACAATTCTAGAATATATTCTTCTAGAATGTAATCTTCTAGAATATAATCTTCTACATTATAATATTCTGGAATATAATCTTCTAGAATATAAACTTAATAATAATAATAATAATAATAATAATAATAATAATAATAATAATGAATTCAATTTATAACGCACTTTTCATTAGTGAAAATCTCAAAGTGCTACACACATTCATACACCGGTAGCGGCAGACTACCATGCAAGGTGCTTTCCAGTCCTACCGGGAGCAACTCGGGGTTAAGTGTCTTGCCCAAGGACACAACGACACATGGTGTGGGGAACCGGGATTCGAACCGTCAACCTTCCGATCGGGGGACGACTGCCATTACCACTACACCACGGCCGCCCCAACTTCATTATAATCTTCTGGAATATAAACTTCTATATACCGGTAATCTTCTAGAATATAATCTTCTAGAATATAATCTTCTAAAATATAATCTTCTAGAATACAGGTAGTCCCCGACTTACGAACGAGTTCCGTACCTACGGGCCATTCGTAAGTCGAAAATTCGTAAGTCAGATCACATACAAAAAAAAAAGAAGAACTTTTTAAATTCATTTTAATAAATGAATACATGTACAGTACTGTACAGTCATCAAACACTTAGCCTATCCTAACACAGTTTTTTAAGATGAAGGAGTGAGTTGAATTGTCTCCCTTTCACATAAAGGGAGCAAGCTCTCTTTATGTGAATGGAGCCTGCAGGGAGGAGGGAGACAATTCAACTGACTCATTAACTGTGTTAGTATAGGCTAAGTGCTTGGTGACTGTACATTTATATATTTATTATTTAAAAAAAATAATAATTGAGATGCGTTCGTAAGTCCGAAACGTCGTAAGTCGGGGCCTACCTGTATAATCTTCTAGAATACAATCTTCTAGAATATAATGTTCTGGAATATATTCTTCTGGAATATAATCTTCTAGAATATAATATTCTATATAATCGTCTAGAATATAATCTATAATATTCCAGAATACAGGTAGTTCTCGACTTACGACGGCTTCGATTTATGGCATTTCGCGGTTATGAACGCCCTCCCATTAAAAAGCATTGTTCAAGTTACGCGGTTTATGCACCTTTACACCAAAAAATACAGTACCGAAACTCAGCGGAAATTTACAGGAGGGAGGGGGGAGAGTAGCCAGGAGGGAGGGGGAAGAGTAGCTTGACGCACTCAGTGGAAACTTACAGGAGACCTCATTGTTTGGACAGGCAGACCGGAGCAGAGGAGGTTAGGAGGGGCTAATATGCTAACAGACCTTACTGTAAAACTCTGGACCGCGCGTGGAAAAGTACAGGAGACCTTTGTTTGGAGCGGAGGTTTACGAGGCAGAGAGGCTACAGCTGAACAACGAGCTAACATGCTAACAGACCTTGCTGTAAACGCTGTGGACCGCATGAAGCAGCAGGAAGCTGCAGAGCTCAGAGGTGCAACGAGCTAACATGCTAACAGACGGAGGAAGAATTCACCAGCATACCAGTAGGTTATTAACTCTTTTTTTCCTTCATTATGGCTCCTAAATGTATGTGGTTTTTGATAGTGCTTGGTAAAATAAAGTACTGTACGTATTAGGTGCCGTTTGGACGTATTTTCCGACTTACGTCGATTTTCGAGTTACGATGGCGCGTAGGAACGGAACTCGTTCATAAGTCGGGGACTACCTGTATAATCTTCTAGAATATAATATTTTATATAATCTTCTATATAATCTTCTGGAATATAATATTCTATATAATATTCTAGAATATAATCTTCTAGAATGTCAAACCAAGTTTTCAATCACAGGCTCACCTTCTCTAACATCTGTGCCACCCGTTGTCTTTAAAAATAAGTAAAACCTTGATTTACAGTTTGTGCTGTGGCTGCATCTAGGAGTAAGAAATGTCACCTACAAAACTACAGATATTCACTATTGAACCCCTCAGTGATGAGGACATGGACATACAGTACTGCTTCTTTACAACTGAGTTTCTTCTGGATAAGAGGAGGATAAAAAGGAGGAGAAATGAAATTGAGAGGAGAGGAGAGGAGGTGTAAGTCTCATTTCATGAGGAGAAAAAGAGGATCTGCTGCCACCTACTGGACAGATTTTATAACTACAGTCCAGCCAACGAGTTCTGTGCTGTTATACAAATACTGTACTGTCGGAAAGAAATATTTAGACATGTTATATACGTACTGCTTCATAATGCTTTTTGTCCTGACTGTAAGCTCTCAGCACAGAACAACCACAAGGTTCACATCAGTACTGTAAAAAAATAAAACAGGTTTGAACTCACCTGGCCTGTGTTAAGAGCAGCGCCGTAGCCCGTGGACACGCCACAGCCCAGCAGACAGACTTTATCCAGCGGAGCATCAGATCTGATTTTTGTAAAAGACGTGTCAGGAACCACCGTGTACTGACAGAAGGAGCTGACCCCCAGGAACTGAAAGACCTGCTGCCCTTTGCAGGAGATCCTGCTGGTGCCATCAGCCAGCACGCCAGACTGCGTGTTTTCCCTAAAAGCCACATCATGACCAGTGAGAACAGACCATGAATGCAACACAAAACATGTGACCGTCCACATGCAAACATGTGACGATGAAATCACCAGTTTGTCTTGCAGAGGTTTGTGGTGGAACTGCGACACCGGGGGCACTTTCTGCAGTACGGCAGAAAAAGAGGAATGACTTTATCCCCTGAGAATGAAACAAAATGCAACAAAAGGTCAG
This sequence comes from Garcialebias charrua, assembly GCA_038048925.1. Classification (NCBI taxonomy): domain Eukaryota; kingdom Metazoa; phylum Chordata; class Actinopteri; order Cyprinodontiformes; family Rivulidae; genus Garcialebias; species Garcialebias charrua. Next base: position 3,986 of record JBBPBX010052541.1, read on the forward strand.
GCTGCTGCATGAAAGAGAAGAAGAAACTTTAAATGTCACCGTTCCGTTGTGTGAACTGTGCAGTGCAACTCACCCGGGCAGAACTCGGTGACTTCAGGGCCGACACTCTCCACTATTCCTGCTGCTTCGTGGCCGAGAACTAAAGGGAAGCGTCTCAAAACGGTCCCTTTCCCAGCCTCATACAGGTACTCCCAGTCTGTGTGACACACCCCCGAGGCAACAACCTGCGCCAACAACATTCACTTCACCGTCACAACAGAAGTCATGTCAGGGCACTGAACAGAAACATCCACACGTAAAAATAATAACTTAACACTGTACTGTATACTGTATGTGAGGAGCAGACACTGAAACACATGCTGAACCTGTGACAGACTGAAGCTTCTGAAGCACTGAATCAGTCTGGAGCAGTGCTTCGAAGCCTTTTACTGTATACAACTGAACACAGGAGCATNATAATGTTTTGCTAGTTTTTTGATACTTTGTAAAAAAAAAAAAAAAAAAAAAACTTTCTTTTGTTTTTTTTTCTTCTCTCTTTTGTTTTCTATTGTTTATTGTTTGTTTGTTTATTGTTTATTGTTTAAGGAAATTCTATCACTGCTGTTCATTGTTCTTTAGTTTTAGCAGGTCGCTTTCGTAAATGAGCCCTTGAGGTTCAAAAGATTTACCTGACTAAATAAAGGTTGAATGAAAAAAAAATCAACAAACATGACGCAAGAAGGGAAAAGTGGTTTTAGCATTTTATTATTTTATTTTTATTTTATTTATTCATTTCAAATTTAAAACACAAAAGAAATAATTCCAAAACATATGGAGAAAGAAAAAAAAAAGATTTAAAATGAAAGGAAGCAGAAGAATAAAAATTCTTATAGTATCTGCCCCTTCTTAAACAAAAATCTATTCAGCAATCAATTCAAACAATGATTATCCATGAACAAAATTAATAACTCATAACAATTGCCGATTTATAGTACATTTGCAATTTTCCATTTATATATACAGTATCTATTTAAGAATGTATTCTTAATCATTTTCTTAAATATAGACACTGACTTAGCTTTTTTTTACATCATTTTCCAAAGCATTCCATAAATGTATTCCATGTATTAAAGTAAACCGACCCTTTAGATTGGTCTTATACTGTGGTTTAACAAAAATGTCTGTTCCCTTAAGATTGTAACAACTTTTCCTTTTTACAAAATGCTTTTGAATATTTAGAGGTAGTTTGTAATGTAAGTTTCTGTAGAACGTGAGACTTAGAAAAATTTTCAACAGGGAAAGCATTCTGGTCCCTCCCCCTCAGAGCCATATATGGCTCTGCTCCCCCTTGCTCTCGCTGAAATTAAGCTCAGCCTCCTTTGCTCCGCCTCCACTTCATGTCCTGTCGCAGCCGCTGCGAAGTTCTGTGTTTATATGTTAATAAAACGTTCTAAAAAATAAAATAAAAACACGGAGCGCTGGTCCAGCACACCAGAACACCAGGACATCTGCAGAGCCTCACGCAGCCACGTTGAACCCGAGTTTAATTCGCTCGTGACAAATTCATTCATTTCCTCATCATTTCAGTCATGGAGTCAGCGGAGGAGGAAGCGATCACTTGACTTTTGGCAAAAAAAAAAAAGAAAAGTCCAGATCAGGGATGAAGAAGGGGAATTTAATACATTTGTGTCACATACAAAACAGTTTTGCATCGCTTTGCAATCCTTTGAACGAGAACGTGCGCGGCCGCTGGGGCTGGGACAGGCGGGGGCGTGGGTTAGGAGCGTGAGAAGCTCTGTTTTTATTGGCTGGTTAAAAACTCTGTTTTTATTGGCTGGTTAAAAACTCTGTTTTTATTGGCTGGTTAAAAACTCTGTTTTTATTGGCTGGTTAAAAACTCTGTTTTTATTGGCTGGTTAAAAACTCTGTTTTTATTGGCTGGTTAAAAACTCTGTTTTTATTGGCTGGTTAAAAACTCTGTTTTTATTGGCTGGTTAAAAACTCTGTTTTTATTGGCTGGTTAAAAACTCTGTTTTTATTGGCTGGTTAAAAACTCTGTTTTTATTGGCTGGTTAAAAACTCTGTTTTTATTGGCTGGTTAAAAACTCTGTTTTTATTGGCTGGTTAAAAACTCTGTTTTTATTGGCTGGTTAAAAACTCTGTTTTTATTGGCTGGTTAACGGCGGGTCACTGTGGGTTTTTAGAAATGCTTTTAGTAACACCTGGAGAAGCAAGGGGACTATAGTTTTTTCAGAGATTACTTGTCTAACATCAGTCTGTCAGGAGATAGTGACAGAGTGAAGAAATATGTTAAAAATATATTTTTAGAAAACTTACAGACTGCACCTTTAATTAAAAATATATATGCATTTTAACCCATCCAACTCTTTTAATTACGTGTAATACGTGCACTGTCGAACAGAATTCGTTAAATGTGGGCTACATTTTTACCAAAATCTTTAAAAGACAGTTTTTCTGTTGCACTAGCACTTTGTCCACTTCCTTCTTTGTGTTTAGCAAAGTAAGCAGGAAGAAAATTACAACTTGTTTCAAACTGCAAAAAAATGTGCGTCGAAACATGGCGTTTCAGTAAATGTAGGTTATTCTTACAAAGACAATTACTGAACTTGGCCCTTTTAAATCGAAGCTATTTTTATTCCAACAGGCTTTTAGTAATTAAATATGTGGTGATATTTCTGGTTTTATTTTTGCTAATATGTTGTGTTTTTCTTGATTTTTAACCTGTTATCATTTTAAGTACTGTACTGTTTTTTTGTTAAGCACTTTGGTGGTCACCATCACTGAGGTTGTGTAAAGTGCTATAGAAATAAATAAATGAAATTAAATGAAAAGAAAATGTTATTTCTAATGAAAACATCGTGTCCTGGAAGTCTGATAGCCTGGACCTGACTCTGGAAGCAGCTGGACACATGTAATAATAATAATAATGAATTCAATTTATAACGCACTTTTCATTAATGAAAATCTCAAAGTGCACATGTTGGACATGTTCACCTGGATCCGGACTTCATGAGCTTTAGGGGGGGCCACATCCACCTCCACAACAGACAGGGGCCTCCTCGGCTCCCAAGCAACAGCTGCTCTGCATCTGATCACCTGCAAAATTAAACACATTCAGAAACTGTTGAAGAGGAGGAGGAACAGTATGAAGCTCCTGATTCATTCATTCAACCTTTATTTAGTCAGGTAAATCTTATTGAACCTCATGGGCTCATTTACGAAAGCGACCTGCTAAGACTAAAGAACAATGAACAGCAATGGTAGAATTTCCTTAAACAATAAACAAACAATAAACAATAAACAATAGAAAACAAAAAAGAGAAAAAACAAAAGAAAGAAATAATTTTTTTAAATTTTTTTAAACAAAGTAGCAAAAAACGAGCAGAACATAAGGTAGACGTATAAAATCAAAGACAGGAAAAAATCTGCATTGGTTTTTGCCAGGACTCCAACAGATTATGATGTGTTATCTGGCAGCACGGTGGCACAACTGTGCTGCCTCTCAGCGAGAAGGTTGCCGGTTCAAATCCCGGTCCGGGGCCTTTCTGGGTGGAGTTTGCATGTTCTCCCCGTGCATGCGTGGGTTTCCTCCGGGTACTCCGGTTTCCTCCCACAGACCAAAAAACATGCTTGTTAGGCTGATTGGTGACTCTAAATTGACCCATAGTTGCCAAGTCCGCTTATTTCAAGCGGCATTGGGCTTGTTTTTTCCTGGAGTCGCTTTTAAATTCGGTGAGCCGCTTGTGGCGGTTTTTTGTGCTTACCATGGGTGTTGCGTCGCTTATTTGGGCTTGTTTTGTGAAATGTACTCCTGAAGTTATTTTAAAGGTATTTTTGATGTTTCTCTGCACGCTTAATAAATATGCTGGTTTGGTGCTGATGTAGCTTTATTGTTTAAACTGCACAATACACTTATCAGACGGCACGATCCTGCATTACTCCGTTCTCTGCACTTTCTATCTTCACACACACACTGAACCCGCGTGCCTACGTCACGCTCTCTCTCGCGGTGCGTTCACTGACACTCTGTAATATACATGCACGAACACTGCTGTATACATTACAGTATTGTGACATCATTTTTGAACTTTGCATATAGTGACACCACATATATATCTTGTATCATTCAACTATGTTCGTTTTTAGCAAACAAAATGATAAATTAATGAAAATTACTTTCAAAGTGAGTTTAAAATTAAAAACCGTGTATCTTCACGGGACATCCGACTACACGCGAATGCAACATTGTTCTTTATTCTTTGTCTCTGTTCTTTATTCTTTGTCTAGACAAGACAACGCTAATGTGAGCTCTAAGTGGGGTAAATATGGAAAAAAATATAATAAAGATTGGGAGAAAGAGCGTGCTCTTCAAGACTGGATCCGACCACAGATGGGAGAAAAATGCAAAATGTATTTTTATTTTTTAGACTGAATACGTTCTTTTATGTATAATTTTGCTAGATATATGTAATGCCATAATAAATATGTTTATACTGTTTAAAACTGCCTTTTTTTACACAATGGGATGGGTTGCCAGCTGGGCTTTTTTTGGGCTTTTTTTGAAAGAGCGAGCCGCTTGTTTGTGCTTGTTTTGAAGGAGCTGATCGCTTCTTTCGGTCTGGAGATCTGGCAACCCTATTGACCCTAGGTGTGAGAGTGGATGGTTGTTTGGTGTGAGTGAGACAGGTCCCTCTTGTAAATGAGTCCCCGTGACTCAACGAGGCTAGCCTGTATAAATAAAGGTTGAATGAATGAATTGAAGACTGAAGATTCTGAAAATCATTTAGAGAGAGGTCAAACATGTTCGTACCTGGCCAGCTGTCGCCATCGTTAAACAGTTCACCTGTACCTGTTAATTCAACAAGCCATGTTTAGATCTGCTTCAACTACCAAGTCCTTCTGAGGAGACTTTTGGTCCTAATCATCGCTCAAACTTTACTTACCGACACCGACTGATGTGATCTGCTGCATCAAAGCGCTGTTTGCGTCACGTTACGACACTTCCCGACAATCTTCACCGCCTTTACGGCAGACTCTGCTCACACGTGTTGATGCATCGTCGGTGTTGGTGGATAGCAACCAGCTGAACGGGTAAATAATTAGTTTCACTCGAACTTAAAATGTGTCTCAGACATTTCGGTGTTTGTATTTTTGATGCGAGCATAATATTTATGGAGTTCTGTTATAAAAAAGTCAAGTAAAGATTAATTTTAATGCCAGACACGAGCTAACTTTTTAGCACCAGCTAGCTAATGCTGGTTAGCCCATTCACGATGTTGTGTACAACTTTCAGCCCTCAGTGTTTGTTTTGTTGGTCAACACAGAAGCCCACCTTACAGAGTGTTTCATGTAGAAAACACGTTTAAAGGCTGAAACAACATTTGAAGAAATAAACATAAAGACATTAGGAGGAGGACACATCCATCATGAAAAAGATCTCCAGTTAATTTATGCACTTTAGAGATAGCATGCCGTCATTTTTGCATCATGTTTGCTGAACATGTTTTCCGTAGATTAGGAAGAAAAGATGTGCTCACATTAACTGGAGTTAAAATTAAAGTGTGCAGATGTAACTGATCTAAAGCCTTGGCTTATGAACGATCGGAATAATAAAGGTCTAAGTGTAATAACAGAAAGGCCTGGATCACCGTTTATTAGTTGATAACAGAATGTTTTAGGTGATCAGACTCAATATTACTGTCAAGTTCAGGTTGTTGGTTAAAATGTCACCTGGGCTTTTAGCAGGTGAAAAGTGTAGGAGATTATTTCAAGAACATGACTATAGAGACACGTGTCAATTCATCCATTTCACCTCATTTAGCTGAAGACAATGTAAAGACATCCACATAGTGATGTCACTCAGGTAGGACTCACCTGTCTTTAAGGTTAGACAAAGCTTTTTATTACTAAGCACACAGGTCCTTGTTATTTTCATAATTGAAGGTTGTACTGTAGTTAAATGGTTTTGTGATGCTCCGACTGTTTTTGCCACAGATTCAGGGAACATGTCTTTTAGAGGAGGTGGACGAGGCGGTGGAAGAGGAGGTGGTTTTAACAGAGGTGGTGGATTCAGAGGCGGCGGTGGAGGATTCGGACGGGGAGGTGGAAGAGGAGGTTACAACAGACAGCAGGACTACGGTCCTCCGGAGTACGTCGTCGGTAAGCTTATAAATTACATAATAACTTTTGTAATTTGTATTGTTTTCCTCAAATAAGAGAAGTTGACCAAAGTGCTTTACAACATAGTCAAATAAAAAATTAAAACAAGAACAAGAAATTACAAGAGATCTTGTGTCACTAAGGAAACAGAGAATGTTGATAATTAAATATTGGACCATATTGAAACTCATGAGATGGGATCAATACTTCAGTTTGTTTCTTCCTTCCATACGTCACTCCCGTTTCAAAAATGCAACGCTGAGCCCGAGTATCTGTCAAGAGGCAAGACTAAATTTAAACACCAGACCAAATGTTCATATTCAATAATTTAATCTGTTCTAATTGCACAAAACGTTCAGAATGTTCAATGTTTACTTCATTAAACACAGCGTGCTGCATGTGACATATTCTCTTCTGCACATGCGGTTCACTACAGAACTGCAAACAGTTCACACGAGGAGCATTTTAATGATAATGTGAACGGCTGTGTAGAAAAATGGGATCTGAGCAGAAAATTGTAACTGAGCATAAGACCTGCAGCCTGAACGTAGATGTAGAGACTTTTAGCTGTTTCTACCTGGATGATTGAGCATGCATCAGGGTAGCTGTAGAGACTTTTAGCTGTTTCTACCTGGATGATTGAGCATGCATCAGGGTAGCTGTAGAGACTTTTAGCTGTTTCTACCTGGATGATTGAGCATGCATCAGGGTAGCTGTAGGGATTTGTTTTGGCCCAGGTTGAACTTGTCTGTTAGTCCAATAAATATGCTTAACTTTAGTCTCTCCTTGTGTTTTCTTTCTGCAGCCGTTGGAGAGTTCATGCACCCTTGTGAAGATGACATTGTGTGTAAATGTACAACAGAGGAAAGCAAAGTTCCATATTTCAATGCCCCGGTGTACTTGGAAAACAAGGAGCAGATCGGAAAAGTGGACGAGATATTCGGCCAACTGAGGGAATTTGTATCTTTTCTGTTGCCCTGATTTGGGTCTCTGCACCTCTGAGATAAATATGTGATGCACTGAAGGAGACTAACCATCCTTAACTAACCCGTGCAGTATTTTTCAGTCAAACTCACAGAAAACATGAAGGCATCGTCATTCAAGAAGCTGCAAAAGGTAAAAGAACGTTCAGACAGTTTGAAACATCCATGACATGAATTCATTTTAGGTCTGAGTGCAACCTCCACCTTTTTCAGTTTTACATCGATCCCATGAAGCTCCTCCCGTTACAAAGATTCCTTCCTAGGCCGCCAGGAGAAAAGGGGCCTCCAAGAGGAGGCAGAGGGAGAGGTGGTGGTCGTGGAGGTGAGATACTTCTTGGTTTCAACATTTGAACCATCATTCTTTCACTTGAACACTTGTGCTTTGCTGCTTCTTGGTTGTTGCAGCTTGAAAACACAAATCCTTCACTTTTTGAAAGAGCAGCCTGTGAAAAGTGATTGATCTTCTTTAATATCAGGAGGCTTTCGAGGCGGCGGGGGTCGCGGCGGTGGTTTTGGAGGAGGCCGTGGTGGAGGAGGATTTAGAGGAGGCCGTGGTGGAGGAGGATTTAGAGGTGGCCGTGGTGGAGGAGGATTTGGAGGTGACCGTGGTGGAGGCGGCTTCAGAGGAAGAGGAGGTGCTGGAGGGCGTGGATTCAGAGGTAAACCTGTTTGTATGTACCGTAGTTTCAGGACTATAAGACGCTACTTTTTTCTTAGAATTTGAACAAGTGGCTTATACAATGCTGCGGCAAATTTATGGAACTTTATTTATTTAAACAGCCTAACGAGCTTCCTGCAACCAAAACATTTAGTCTCGTCACACCCGGGCACTCGCAGAGCTGCCCAATACACGTCTCTTGGGGGTGGGCGGGTGTCCTCTTGACTCAATGTGACGACCTGTATGAATAAAGTAAAATAAAAAAAAATCTGACCAATAAACTTATCAAACCGCTTCCTGGGGGCACAACAAAGAATTTGCAGCTACAGTACTGTACTCAAAATAAGTGAATCATGTATTAATATGGACTCTGAGCTCGTGGGAGGTTTGGATGACTAGCAGCAAGAAATCTTTGACTAAAACTGGCTCCATGCAAAGAGCAACTGTTGCTCCAGTCTGCAGTGGATCCTGACAGCAGTGTCCAACAGTCCTCCATCACCAACGGGTTTCAAAAGACAGCTGGGTGCATCTTCACTCGCACAGTGCAGGTGAAGGTAGCGATCAATGTCTTCCTGGTAGGATACTGGTTTTTTTTATTCAATTTTTTATACCAGCCATGTTACAGGTACTGTTCAGGGAAATATATATATATAATATATATATATATATATATATATATATATATATATATATATATATATATATATATATATATATATGTATATTAGTGCTGGACGATAATTCAATAACGATAAATATCGCGATATACTTTTATTCAATAACGATGATATGAAGTTTAAGCATATTTTCGATATTTCGATAGGATTTTACAACGTTTCACTGACGTTTTTCTGTTTCTGTTCGGGTTGGAGCGGCTGCTTCAACAACCCGCCCGGACAGAAAAAGCTGTGACACAAAACGTGCGTGGTGACGTCGTTGTTACGCAGCGCTCACTCCAGCAGCAGGCGTTAGCGGTAGCAGGCTAAAAGCTAAGCTAGTCTCCAAAGCGCGTTAAGTTTTCGCTTCAAAACGAGTCAAACGAGTGCTCATGACCGTCAGAATGTGACTGAACAAAGTTTCACAAGCGAAGAGAAAGAGACGACATCACTGATGAGAGGAAAGACTAATTCGTCGGTGTGGACGTAGTTCGGTTTTGTTAAACTGCAGGCTTCTTCTGCAGCGAGTCCTACTCGGTTTGTTTATTTTTCAAAACGTGACAGAGTCGTTCTAACTAGCGGTGGGAACATCTAACTTGTTTAATCTGAAGAGTTTCCACTCGATAGAATATGATGAGAGTCAGAAGATGAAGAACAATAAAGTTTGAGCCAACGTTTCCCTGAAACTACGACGTAAACAAACAGCCCCAGCAGCGCTGCATGTTTTTTTTATTCAAAATAAAACAAATTCATCAGAAGAAAAAAAAAACACTGAATGAAAAGGACTATTGAGAATTGGACTATTGAGAATTAACTTTCTTGACTGAATGAAAAGGTGCAGAAAGACAAAAATAGTGTTTTAATATCTGCCCCTTGTTTAAAAAATACAAAATAACTACAAACAAACAACAACCTTCACTTCACCTGCACCACACCTTCCCAACAACTTTGATTTAATCATCCTAACCCTTTCCTAAGTTGTCTTCCTATTTAGGAATATGCTTGCACCAATACTCCTTCCTCCCTGACATGATTAAAGAAAATAAACGTTCAAGACTGACGTCGCGCTCAATATCGACGCAAGTGGATTTTGTTTCTAACGCCAATTAATCAGTTCTCCTTATTATGCTTTATATAGTAAAATGTATTTACCCTCTATTAGTTAATTAGTTAAACATATAAATAGTTTTAGAAATGTTTATGGTGATATCAAGTCAACACAATCCTGTTTCCTGATTTACAACTCAGCTCCTTCACACTAGTTCTAAATGGAGGTTTTACAAACATTTACATTCCCTTCAGGGTTTAATAACTTTAAACAAATTTTAATTGAATATTTGGGGGGTAATTTTTTTTTAGTTTTATACATGACTTGTAAAATACTATGTTCAACCAAATCATAAAATTTTAATAATTTAAACTGATGAAATATTTGTTGGGTGACCATAGCACTTCCTACTAATAATTCTTATAGCTCTTTTTTATAAAATAAAAACAGGGTTTGTAATAGTTTTACATGCTTTTCCCCAAACTTCAATACAACAGATTAAATATGGAACAATCATTACATTATTACAATATATTCAAAACTTTGTCATTCAAAAACTATTTTACTTTATACAGTAATGCAATTGATTTTGTTATTTTTATTCTTAAGTAATTTCCATGAGATTTCTATGTCAGCTTCTTATAAATAACAACACCCAAAAGTTTTATTTAATTAACTATGAATTTCAATGCTGTAAATTTTAAAGATGTTTAAAGTTAAAGGGACCACATATAGGTCTTTAACATTTTTATGTTATGTCTGTGTGCTATCTTGACAATATTAATTCATTTTAATACACAAAATAATTCTTAGATAATCAATTATACCCTTTTTAATTCTGCCATTTTTAACTTTCGTTTTGAACGACCGGTTTCTGATACAAGTTCTGAAGTCCACGCCCTTCAACGATCTGTTTACGCCCTCTGCACAGCCAGTATCTGTAATGTGTTGTTGTTTTAAAATTAGCTCTTTTTTTATTACTCATTTGACTTACTGTTAGTGCTAGCTTAAGATAACTTACCGAAACCCGTCTGAGCGCGCCGCAATTTGCTGCTCCTTTTAGCATGAGACCACCCGAATCCGAAGCTAATGTTAGCTTGTTCCTCTTCCGGTGTTCGCCAGCTCCGCTCGTTGCACGCGGCGATTTTGGGAGTTATCGCTGTTCCAGTCAAGACACACAAAGTTCACCAAGTGTCTCCCGTAAATTAATCCGTAAGGAGAAGGTCCTCGCTGCTGCGAGGCTGTACAGTTGAAGCTCCGCTCCATCGCGCCAGAAGAGGGTCCCGTCGCAACCGGTCCCTACGCCGGGGGTCTGCTCGTTTAACGCCAAAAATACACTACACGCGTTCCAGCTCCGCCCCGCTCCGGTCCGACCTCCGCAGCAAATACGCACCCATTATAATCAATGAGAGAGTTTACACTGGCTCCACACGGCGGCGGCGAGCTGTGGAGAGCGGACAGCAGTCCGTCAAAATTAGAAATTTTTCTATTTCTGCCTACAAACGCAATACAAGAAATAAATAAATAAAAAAAGTATTTTATTCTGAAAAGTAATACATCACTTCCTGTTGCTCAAACCATGTCCTGTCGCTCATTTACGAGAGAAGATCAAGGCAGCAGTCTCTACTGTTGTTCTCCTTCTTCCACCGAATGAATTGTTTTGTTCTGACTTACTTATTTATCACTTGATTTATCGCGCGATCCCGCAAATCCCGCGCATGCGTCTAGGAGCAGCGCATCCAGACGGACCTGAGCTGAGCGCAGGTAATGGAAATTGGACTTGCACAGCTGCGACCTGCGGAGAGGAGCTGGACCGCATGTAGTGTATTTTTGGGGTAATTTTTGCCGGCTGCGCGTTGGAAGCGATCGCAAATACACTAAAAATTGAACTAAAACATAAAAATAACAATTATACTTTATTTATTTTTTCATTCATTCAACCTTTATTTAGTCAGGTAAATCTTTTGAACCTCATGGGCTCATTTACGAAAGCGACCTGCTAAAACTAAAGAACAATGAACAGCAGTGATAGAATTTCATTAAACAATAAACAAACAAACAATAAACAATAGAAAACAAAAAGAGAGAAAAAAACAAAAGATTTTTTTTTTCTTTTTTTTTTAACAAAGTATCAAAAAACTAGCAAAACATTATAAGGTAGACGTATAAAATCAAAGACAGGAACAAATCTGCATTGGTTTTTGCCAGGATTCCAACAGATTCTGAAAACCATTTAGAGAAGTCAAGGTCGGTTTATAAAGCCATTTAAAAAAAACCACAGCTGCAACAAAGTGCTGTACACATGAAATTAAGAACATATAAACAAAAGATGAGATGAAATCATGAAAAACAACAGTCATGTGTTTAATACAGAAGTGGGTTGAGCCTAACCAGGGGTTGCTAGGTGAGGGGCTGGACTCAGGTTGTGGTGGGTTGTCCTAGCGCTTGTGACGTCACAAGCGCGATTGTTTTCAAAACGAAACCTAAATTATCACAGTAAAATAAATCTACTTAGAGTAAATAAACCACTGGGTGCATTTTTTTGGCCTTAGGACTGTTTTTTTATGAAGTACATACCCAAAGTTGAGTAAAAAAACATTAAAAAGTGAATTTTGCATGTGTGGTCCCCTTTAAAACTATTAATATTGACACAGTTGAGAATTTTATGGCAAGAAAGTTCATGCTCAATAATCCAGGTACTAAATCCAATAATTCAGTCAGATCATCTGGACAGTTTCTTTTTTATAGAAACTGGATGGAGGATGGAGGGTGAAACGTTTCTATAAAAAAGAAAGTGTCCAGATGACCCGACTGAGAATTATTGGGTTGAGAAGTTTATGTTTATTTGATGGTGATTTCCATCTTTTTGGAGGCTAAATACAAATACAAGGAGAACATTAATTTATTTGTATAGTTTATAGTTTTTTTTTAGGCTTTTATATTGTTTATATCGATATCGAATTATATCGTTATCGACCGAAATTAAGAACTATATTGTGATAAAAAATTTGGCCATATCATCCAGCTCTAATATATATATATATATACACACAGTATACTGTACAGGTAGTCCCCGACTTACGAGCGCTCTGACTTACGAGGTCCCGGACTTACGAGCATGCATCTCATTTAAAAAAAAATATATATATATATATATAGGGCTGGACGATATGGCCAAAATTTTTATCACGATATAGTTCTTAATTTCGGTCGATATCGATATAATTCGATATCGATATAAACAATATAAAAGCCTAAAAAAAACTATAAACTATACAAATAAATTGATGTTCACCTTGTATTTGTATTTAGCCTCCAAAAAGATGGAAATCACCATCAAATAAACATAAAATTCTCAACCCAATAATTCTGTCGGGTCATGGACAGTTTTTTTATAGAAACGTTTCACCCTCCATCCTCCATCCAGTTTCCAGATGACCCAACTGAGAATTATTGGATTTGGTACCTGGATTATTGAGCATGAACTTTCTTGGCATAAAATTCTCAACTGTGTCAATATTAATAGTTTTAACTTTAAACAAGAACTTTAAAATTTACAGCATTGAAATTCATAGTTAATTAAATAAAACTTTTGGGTGTCGTTATTGATGAGAAGCTGACATGGAAATCTCATGGAAATTACTTAAGAATAAAAATAACAAAATCAATTACATTATTGTATAAAGTAAAATAGTTTTTGAATGACAAAGTTTTGAATATATTGTATAATGTAATGATTGTTCCATATTTAATCTGTTGTATTGAAGTTTGGGGAAAAGCATGCAAAACTTTTACAAATCCTATTTTTATTTTACTAAAAAGAGCTGTAAGAATTATTAGTAGGAAGTGCTATGGTCACCCAACAAATATATTATTTCATCAATTGAAATTATTAAAATGTTATGATTTGGTTGAACATAGTATTTTACAAGTCATGTATAAAACTAAAAAAAATATTACCCCCAAATATTCAATTACATTTTGTTTAAAAAGTTATTAAACCCTGAAGGGAATGTAAATGTTTGTAAAATCTTTATTTAGAACTAGTGTGAAGGAGCTGAGCTGTAAATCAGGAAACAGGATTGTGTTGACTTGATATCATCATAAACATTTATAAAACTATTTATATGTTTTAAAAGATGATTAAATCAAAGTTGTTGGGAAGGTGTGGTGCAGGTGAAGTGAAGGTTGTTGTTTGTAGTTATTTTGTATTTTTTAAACAAGGGGCAGATATTATAACACTATTTTCGTCTTTCTGCACCTTTTCATTCAGTGTTTTTCTTTCTTTTTATTCTGATGAATCTGTTTTATTTTCAATAAAAAAAAACATGTCGCGCTGGGGCTGTTTGTTTACGTCGTAGTTTCAGGGAAACGTTGGCTCAAACTTTATTCTTCATCTTCTGACTCTCATCATATTCTATCGAGTGGAAACTCTTCAGATTAAACAAGTAGATGTTTCCACAGCTAGTTAGAACGACTCTGTCACGTTTTGAAAAATAAACACAAACCGAGTAAGACTCGCTGCAGATGAGACCTGCAGTAAAACCGAACTACGTCCACACCGACGAATTAGTCTTTCCTCTCATCAGTGATGTCGTCTGCTTTCTCTTCGCTTGTGAAACTTTGTTCAGTCACATTCTGACGGTCATGAGCACTCGTTTGACTCGTTTTGAAGCGAAAACTTAACGCGCTTTGGAGACTAGCTTAGCTTTTAGCCTGCTACCGCTAACGCCTGCTGCTGGAGTGAGCGCTGCGTAACAACGACGTCACCACGCAC
>JBBPBX010052543.1:0-17349 GCA_038048925.1 Garcialebias charrua
ATACACAAAATAATTCTTAGATAATCAATTATACCCTTTTTAATTCTGCCATTTTTAACTTTCGTTTTGAACGACCGGTTTATGATAATGAGATCTCGTGGCACGCCCTTCAAAGATCTGCTTGCATTAACTCCGCCCTCCAAAGGCAGACGAGGAAGTCAACTCACGTTACTGCCACAGAGCCGAGCTGACTGAGCTGAACTGGACCACGACAGATCAGAGTGTACAAGTTGTCGTGTCATTTTTTATTCTTCCTCTGTAATGTCTCCTCTGACTCTCCCACCCTCTGCCTGTGCGCGCGAGCTGGAGGGAGCGAGCAGTCACTGGCGGACACACATACACACACACACACACACACTCACAGCGGTGCTGTCTTTTTATCTGAAAACTATCAATTTTAAATCTGCTTAGTGCTCCATTATCTTCGCCAGGAGGGTCAGAGAGGGTTTCTCCGAAACAAAAGGCTTTAAAAAAAAAAGGGGGAAAAAAAAAGATGCAATGGACAAGATGCGAACCCAGGTCTCCCGAGTGGCGGTCCAGCGCGCTAACCACTCAACCAAACTGGCAGTTGTGCAAAAGTAGTCCTTCATCATATAAGAAGTGTAATTCTTCTTCGGTAATGTCGCCTGGACATTGCCATTAAAAATAAAATTAAGCCACGCATCTCTGCTCTCTGAGACTGGAAGAGTGTGTATCGACACATGTTGTGTAATGCAGCCAACAACGCAACATTTAACTTTAGGAGCCATTCTGCTGAGATGAACTATTCTTCTTCTTCTCCATTTGATTTATGGCGGATCGCAAACAACTGTTAGGTGCATACCGCCACCTAGTGTGCAGGCTGAGATGAACTCAGGAACCGCGTGGGTGGAGCATTACCAGGGGTTGCTAGGTGACGGGGGCGGGACAAAGGTTGGGATGGGTTGTGGCTGTGGGTTGTGGCTGCGGTTTGTGACGTAACAAACCGCAGGAAGTGCAATCGGCCCGTTTCTATCTAAGATAAATAAATATACTTATAGTAAATAAACCACTGGGTGCATTTTTTTGGCCTTAGGACTGTTTTTTTATGAAGTAAATACCCAAAGTTGAGTACAAAAACATTAAAAAGTGAATTTTGCATCTGTGGTCCCCTTTAATGTTTTTGTTTGAACATAAAAACAAAAGCCAAACTGTTGTCAGAGGCTTCCCCTGAAAGAATTTACAATATATTTAAGATGGGCTCTACAAGATCCAAAGCCGTGAAAGCTTCTGTTCATGTTTTTAGAAACCTTTATTTGATATGAGAACATATAATCTGTACCTTTCACAGACTGCACAGATTCCCCAAAAGGATCGGACAACGACAGCAGATCAGGAAGCAGGAGTGAAGACGTGTCGGGAGATTTCAGTCCTTCGATCAGTTTCTCTAAGTGCCAAAAAGAATGAAGGAAAAGGTGAATACAAACATCGAAAAACAGAAAACAAGGTGTTATTCTGTTTACACATGAATGAAAGAACGTTTAAAATGAAGAAACATCCAGATCAGTGGTAGAAGTTGATTACTAGCATTTTCCATTTTTATGTATTTCCATCATGTTCATTTTAAATCACGCTTTTATTAAAATATAATTTTCAACACCTTCATGAGAACAAAACCTAAAAGTTTTTACTACGCTTGTACAACATCAGCTTTAAATAACTTTACATTTCATACTTTCAGAAAACAAGATCTCTGTGTTCCTAAAGCCTCACTGAATAATTTTTAGATATTTTTATGTGAATTTTCAGCTTTACCAGCCCCTTAATGTGATGATAAAAACATGTTCTAAAACAGTACAGTATATATTTACTCCAGAGGACAATTTCATGTTTATTTTTATCACAAACTCAGATGTTACTTTATTACTTCAATTTTGTAATGCTTAAAAAAGCAAACTTTGCATCTTAAACTGTCTGTGTGGATTCAAAACCAACTTTGAACAAGTTACTTTAATTTCAAATAAATCTTTGCTCAAAATATCAGAATACTGTAGTAGTACCGTAGACATATATTTTTGGGAAGACACTTGACAAGGTTCTTTAATGTTCTTAATCTGTTATACACATTACAATCAGGCACAGATGCAGATTCATATAAGAGTACCATATATTCCACCGTACACGTTGCACTGCCTATAAGTCGCATCAGTCCAAATATAATAATAATAATAATAATAATTGTCTAATCTTGTCATCTGCGTATGTTTCCCATACACAGACGAAATTCGTCTCTGCATTTAACCCAACCACCTACCAGGTGGTGCAGTGAGCAGCCATAGAAGGCGCTCGGGGAGCTGGAGAAATAGGTGTGCACTCATAGACACCCCAAGATGTGTAGTGGCCGGGACGCGAACCCGCGTCCTTCGGGTCCCAAGTCAAACGCCCTAACCACTAAATATGTCTAATAAAGTGACAAAATCCATAAATGCGTTGCTTCACCATATACGTTGCATCTATTACACGTCAATGCTGACAACCCGGAAATGTGGGCTAGTATTGTGTCAAAAATTGATTGGCTGCCATGGGGGTGTGCACGGGAAGACTTTAACAAGAATTTAACAAGATAAGCGCCTAAAACAATTATTTGTTTGCTCAACTTTATAGTAAAGGTGTGTCTCAGTTGAACTTTTACTTAATAAATGCACTTCAATGGTCAAATCAGCTTCATTTCGCCGGGGCGGCACAGCGAAATGAAGCTGATTTGACGGTTGCTCCAGGCAAACAACAGTGGCAGTCTATGGCAAGTCAATTGTGTCACTAATTGCCACTTTTACTTATTACATGATACAACGGCATGCCATACTACTCGAGTACCATCTAGCGGCTGAAAATGGTAGTGTTCAATACTTTCAGTCAGAATTAAAGAAAACGGTCATATCTCAGCCAAAAATTGGTTATAAATATGGAAAAATCTATAAATATGTCATTTTGGCATTTAAGTATGTAAAAAAGAAGACAAAAAATAATAATACGTAATTTGTATGCCTCTTTTTGCTGGTGAAGATTCTCAGTCATCCAGGACATGATCAAATAAAAAAGGTGTTCAATACAGAAACAACTGGACTTTAATTTTACAAAGAAAGTCCAGTTGTTTCTGTATTGAACGCCTTTTTTTTTATTGTATGCCTCTTTTGTGACTGTCTATTGTTGTCATCGTTATTCACTGTTGTCGTCACTCTTTGTTAAAGAAATAAGGTCTCTCTTGTAAATGAGTCCCCGAGGCTCAGTGGGATTAACCTGTCTAAATAAAAGTTGAATGAATGAAAATTATGCAAAAAAACTGCAACTTATAGGGTGAAAAAATACGGTAGTCATTTTTAAAATCATCTTTACTGAAATGAAAACAAATGGAAAATCTGTTCCCTTCCCATCTAAATAGAAGATACTAAATAAATAGGCAGCAGTTCTACTTATTCTAAACACATTTCAAGTCTTAGAAACATCATATAAAATCAAAAACTTTTACAAGTGATCCCTGCAGTCGTAGAGACCCAAAAGTACAAATGTGTGCAATGACCTACAGAGAATACTATACATGCACGTGTACAGAACTAATGAGCATATTTACCTGGAGTGTCTGACAGTTCGAGGGTATGGAAAGGATCTGGGACAACCAGCAGTGAGGCTCCCGAGTCCCACAAAGCAGCTGGTCTTTCAGCTGGGGCACAAGAAACAGAGAAATTCATGAATGATTCAGGATCAGTGTGAAAAAAGCTAAAACTGCTGTCCAGCGTGTAGCCCGCATCTCGCACAGTGACTGCTGGAAATAGGCACAAGCTTCTCCTGCCACCCTGCATGGAAAGCAGGTCAAGAAAACGAATGGATGGATGGATTTACCTTGTTTAGACAAGCAATTTTGTCCTTTTCAACTGGTTTTAAAGCCCCACTGACATGATTTTTTAATTTTCATAAAATTGCTCAAAATATATAACTTTTATCATTTAAATATGTTCGTTTTTGCAAACAAAATGATAAATCACTTTAATTTTGCTTTAAAAATGATTTTGAACTTCAAGCTGTGTTTAATCATGGGAAATCTGATTATACGCGAACACACCATCTGTGACGTAGTGAGAGGCAGAGCTCTGGGCTTGTCACAGTGCGCGGGTATGAGCAGCTCGACATGAAGGTAAGTCTGATACAGAATCAGACCTAAATTAGATCCTGTTGTTTCTTGTTCCATCACCCAAACTATTTTCTGCTTCCCAAACTGAAGACAAATAGCTCAAATCTTCACATAGATTCGTCGGGTTTTAAAATGTCCGCTATTAAAGAGACCAGAGCCCTCTGCCTCTCACTATGTCACAGATGGTGCGTTCACGTGTAATCGGATTTCCCATGATTAAACACGGCTTGAAGTTCAAAATAACTTTTAAAGCAAAATTAAAGTGATTTATCATTTTGTTTGCAAAAACGAACATATTTAAATGATAAAAGATATATATTTTGAGCAATTTTATGAATAGTAAAAAAATCATGTCAGTGGACCTTTAAATTAGACATAAACTACTTTTACCATTTAATAATAATAATAATAATAATAAATTCAATTTATACCGCACTTTTCATTAATAAAAATCTCAAAGTGCTACAACAATAAAACAAGTGATAAAATCAAATAAAATCAATAATGATATCAACTAAGATTAAAGATAAAATCATGTGGAGGCAGAATAGGCCTGCTTAAAAAATAAATAAATAAATAAAACAAGTGATAAAATCAAGTAAAATCAATAATACTATCAGCCAAGATCAAAGATAAAATCATGCGGAGGCAGAATAGGCTTGCTTAAAAAGAAAAGTCTTTAAACCGCTTTTAAAGTCAACCAGTGACTGTGGAGCTCTCAGGTAGTCAGGGAGGGGTTCCATAGGTGGGGGGCAGCCACACAGAATGCCCGGTCTCCCATGTTGAACTGTATAGTTCAACTAGAGATTACCTGTATTTAAAATTGAACTTTTAACTGCTCTAATAGCTTATTGTGCTTTAATAAGAGTTTAATTTTAATAAACAAATTCAAATACAACACTGGCAGCCAGACTTGCTTCATTTAGGCCTTAATTTACGACGGGTTGCATTTAACAAGCACAATGAAGAAAAGTTTAAAGTTAGAATATTCATATTTACATTTATACGTTTGTTATTTCTCTTTCTTTTATCGTATCACTTTAAAAATTAAGCTGTTGTTGCTTTCAGCCCTACAGACATGAAGAAGAAAACAAAAACTCCTGAACTTGTTGAATGTAGAACTTAAAAAAAAAAAAAGTAGCATACCTGTTTCTGGAGGTGTGTTTTCCACGGATGAAGCTTGCAGACCTGGTATCAACTCTTCAGGTGATGCTGCCTCAGACTCTGACAGTAAATCTAGTACCAAAAATAATCCATCTCATTAGCCATAATTGTTCATCTGTTTTTGAAAACAGTGACCAGATTTAGATTTTTACGTGCCAAACCTGGCTGTATTCCTCCCCTATTTTAATGGTATAACAACAAGATAATAGCATGATCTTTTTCATAATCTAACGTCAACTAACCTCAAAATATTTCTTATGAAAATAATAAAAACAAGCATTACCCATCGTCTTTTTGTCATCAGTTTTGAACCCTTCAGCAGTGAGGTTGGAGAAGTCATCGTCTTCGAACGGGTTCCACGCCGGCTGTGTGGAGCTGTTGGTGGCACCAGCAGTGGATGCAGCTGTGCTTTGGTCTGGTGCTGCATCACAAATGTTGGGCTGAACCGACAGGCTTTGAGGAGATGTCAGTGATCTACAAAAAAAATTATAAACACAAGTATCTCACAAATGCAACAAAGGCTGAGGTCATGGTAAAAAGGTATGTCTTTAATAAATTTTTACATAACATGACTTAAAAAAAACCATTTTAGATTTTTAAAGACCACATGACTTTTCTTACGTAGGTCTGGATGCATAAAACAAAGATTAAAAACTTACTGACTGAGAGCAGCACTTCCATCGTCTCCTTGCAGCGGCTGAGAGGAGTCATTGACTGGAACTACCGCTTCACTCGGTTCACCTCGTTCTTCAGATGTCTTTGGCGTCTCAGGTGGAGTCTGATCAAGAAGATACAACAAGAAGCAGAATACAAAATATAAAAGGACAAAAAAGACAATTGGTAGCTCCACAGCGCTCCTGTGTGTTGGGACTCTTACTGGCTGAGATGATATTTGGTAGATTTCATTGGAAGCAGGCTGAGTTTGGGCAGCTGATGGAGGAATGATCTCCTGCTGAACCGGTGCCGGTTTGCTGGGAGAAGGCTGAGCGTCTGGCTGCTGAGCCTGGTTTGTCTGCTTGCGACGCACCGGGCGCTGAGGTGGGGCGGGGCTGGACGGAGTCTGTGCGGCCTGCTGGGAAGTGGAGCTGACCACAGAGGAAGGTGCGGTCTGCTGCTGGGATGTTGGCTGTGCTTGCGGTGCAGCATCGGCTTTAACTACTTGTGATGCTGCTGATGCTGCCGTCTCTCCTCCGGCGGTAGCAGCTGGCTGCACAGTCAGACACACATACTGTATATGAGGCAAAGTCTGTCTTGGTCCCTCAACACAATTTGATAACATTTCTTCAAAGAGAAGACAGGCTTTAGGCGAACCGATTTGCCCTGTTGGCATGAATGCAGCTGGATAGCTCATCGACTTGAAGACTTGATGAAGTGTCTATCTCTGCTGCCATCTGTGGATTTTAAGGATGCATATTTAATTGGGTTTATGATAACTGGTTCCTGCTTTTTGGATTCGGCTGGTTGCTGGTTTTATCTACAATCAAGGAAGTTGTCGGTAGCAAATTGGGACCTGATCACGCTGCTTGCCTTATGATGGCTTTGTTCGTACCTGTGTACCCAGACTCAATTGCCTTGGGCAGAATGGATCAGATCTTTTTTTTTTTTTTTTACTCAGGCACGTTCCATCGGTGTGGCCACATAATTTGGACATTTCTGAACCGTTTGGACCAACACAGACTCAAGGTAGATGTCATTATCAAGTCTTCGAGGCTCAATGTGACTTATCTGTTTAAATAAAGGTTGAATGAATGAATGAATGAATGATGTTCTGTCTGTTCCCAAAACAACAGTGTGCTTATCTGAATCTGGCTCCCCCAGCTGGCCTTGAAGGCCACCTTGTCTGAATATGCCTGGAGGACATGTAATCCGACGGTCAACCCGGCCCATCGGGGAATTCCACCGTCAACCAGAGTGAACCAGCTGAATAAACATTCTGTCATCATTTCAGGACTCTTGGATTCTCATTAACGTTGACCTTGGCCATTCCCCGACATATCTCGAGAACGTTTACGGATTTCATCGGAGGGAGCTGGCTGATTATTCCATCCTTATCAGAACTCTTACAGTGCCCTCGAGTGTCCATGGACATTGCTCACTGTTCTCGGTGTCTGCCCCCCCTGCAGAATGTCTACGTCACTATGTGCTTGTTTGTGCGAGGTGTTTTTTAATATTATAATTTTTTTCTCAGGCAAGAAGAAAGAGTTTAATAGGAATTTTTCGCCTCCAATTCCTACACGTATCCAGTTTCATTACTTTTTGTCTGTCTAAGCAGATCTCACTTGTAAATGAGTCTTCTAGGCTCAATGTGATTTATCTGTCTAAATAAAGGTTGAATGAATGAAAAAAATACCTAAAAAAAGTTTTGCAAAAAATACATTTACATATACAGTACTGTACCGGCAAATTGTAATTTTTAGTATAGATGAAAATATTAAGACAATGTGTATACAGTACAGTATACAGTTTTTACACTACAACTAGCAATTTCAGACATCAGTTGTTGGGAAATTATCAACTTACAATGGCATTACAGAAAATTTAGTTTTATCACAAGTGGTTCATTTGGTAGAGTTACTGCATCTCAGCAAGAAGGTTGCCAAATCAATCCAAGCTGGGGACCTTTCTGGGCGGAGTATTCATGTTCTCTCTGTGCATGCGTGTTCTTTCAGGAACTCCGGTTTCCTCCCACATACCAAAAACATCAGAGTCAGAGAGTCAGAGTCAGAGAGAATTTATTGTCATTTGCACCGCATGTAGTACATGTGTTGAAAACGAGATTATGTACACAGGGTCCCAGTTACATCCAACAACAAATGCAAGAGAAAAACAATAATAACATCTAGGATTAACTAAGAGAGACATCAGCTAGTAATACACTAAGCCCTAATGTAGTAGAAAAACATCATTATAAACAGCAGCACGAACATGAGCAGATGGTCACAGATGAACGCAGATAGTCACAGATGAACGCAGCAACAAGAAACAGATCAGTATCAGCATGATGTGACATTTTGCAGTGTTTATTCTTATTATTTATTTATTCATGAGTCTGACAGCCTCAGGGTAGAAGCTGTTCCTCAGTCTAGTGGTTCTACATTTGATGCTCCTCAACCTCCGTCCCGAGGGGAGTGGTGCAAAGAGTGAGTGTGCTGGGTGAGTGAGGTCTTTCATGATGCAGGTGGCTCTTTTTCTGCATCTGGAGGTGTAGATGTCTGTGATGGTGGGGAGACTGACTCCCACAGACTTCTGTGCAGCCTTCACCACTCTTTGTAGAGCTTTCCTCTCTGCAACTGTGCAGCCTCCATGCCACACGTTGATGCTGGAGCACAGGACGCTCTCCACTGCACACCTGTAGAACGAGGTGAGGACTGGGCTGCTCAGACCAGCTCGTCTCAGCCGTCTGAGGAAGTAGAGTCTCTGATGACCTTTCTTGATCAGGCTGGTGGTGTTATTGCTCCAGCTGAGGTTATCATTCAAGTGTACACCCAGGTACTTGTAACTGGAGACCACCTCCACCGCAGATCCACCTATATACAGTGGGGTGTGGGTGTGTTTGTTCCTTCTGAAGTCCACAATCATCTCCTTCGTCTTCTTCACATTCATGTGAAGGTTGTTCTCTTTGCACCAGCTCTCCAGATGTTCCACCTCCTGTCTGTAGCTGGATTCATCATTATCTGTGATGCATCCCACCACAGCTGTATCATCTGCAAACTTAACAATATGACAGCCTGGATGTGTGGCTGTACAATCATATGTGAGCAGAGTGAACAGAAGAGGGCTCAGCACACATCCTTGAGGAGAGCCAGTGCTGAGGGTGATGGTGGAAGAGGAGAAGTTGTGGATCTTCACGGACTGTGGTCTGTTTGTTAAGAAGTCTAAGACCCAGTTACAAATAGAGGGGCTTAGTCCAAGTGTGGATAGTTTGTCTATCAGAGTTTGGGGGATCATGGTGTTGAAGGCAGATGTGAAGTCCACAAAGAGCAGACGCACGTATGAGTCCTTCTGATCCAGGTGGGTGAGAGCAGTGTGGACCACAGAGGAGATGGCGTCCTCTGTTGATCGGTTCTCACGGTATGCATATTGATGAGGGTCCTCGCTGATGTTGACGGTTGTCTTGATGTGGGACATGACCAGTTTCTCAAAACATTTAGCGACTATCGGGGTGAGAGCCACCGGTCTATAGTCATTCAGACCAGTCACTGTGGAGCTTTTTGGGACTGGGATGATGGTGGCAGTCTTCAGGCAGGTGGGAACTGACTCCAGTGAAAGTGAGGTGGTGAAGATGTCAGCCAGCACCTCACAGAGCTGGTCCGCACATTCCTTCAGAACTTTCCCTGGGATGTTGTCTGGACCCGTAGCTTTATGAGGGTTGATCCTTCTGAGACTACCTCTCACTTCTGCTGCGGTCACTTTGAGGTGCTCCTCGTCGCATGCACATGCACATAAAACTGATTGGTAACTATAAATTGTGCCTCAGTGTGCATGAGAGGGAATGGCTGTATAATATTTATTGAGAGTTTGATGGTATGCAATTCTGATATTTAATGTAAAACTGAAAGAAAAAAATTAAGATAAGTAAGAATTAGAACTAAAGTTTATCTGGGCCAAAATTCTTAGTTTTCACCAATATTCTAAGTATTCACATTATTTGTTTGAGATTAGAATAATTTTTTGTAGAGTTCTGCGGCAGAAGGTCCAACAGACATAAAAAGTAAAAAAAAAAAAAAACTGAGGGCTTTGAAAGGTTAATTGTTGACGGGAAAAAATATATAAAAAAATAAAAATAAACACACACACACACACACATCATGATAATAACAACAATAATAATAATACTACAGTATATATATATATATATATATATATATATATATATATATATATATATATATATATATATATATATATATATATATATATATATATATATATATATATATATATATATATATATATATATATATATATATATATATATATATATATATATATATATATATATTTTATATATATATATAAATATATATATAATATATATATATATATATATATATATATATATATATATATATATATATATATATATATATATATATATATATATATATATATATATATATATATATATATATATATATATATATATACAGTATATATATACACACACACACACACCGGTATATATATTTTTTCTTTCTAGGAATCTAAACTACTAGTCTGCTAACTGCTGACTGGGAGGACCAAAACTTTTGATATTTAAATACATATTCCACCTGTCAAATAAGTAATAAAACAGTTAATAATTGGTGATTTGGTTTTGCTGAAAATTTTGTGATGCAGTCATCACAAAATTTTCAGCGATAATATTTATCGCTGCAAAATTCTGTTAATCCTAATAAATTGTGGTGGTTTTGAAATACACTTAATGACTAGAAATAATCTAAAAATGCTAAGTCTGGTCCTCTGGACATTCAAAAAACAAAACAAAAAAATTGTAGAAACGTTTTGTCTTTCGTCCGAAAGACTTCCTCACATTCGAACGAAAGACGAAACGTTTCTACAATTTTTTTGCTTTGTTTTGTTTTTTGAATGTCCAGCGGGCCAGACTTAGCTTTTTTAGATTTTTCTACCTGGATTATTGAGCATGCATCAGGGTGACTAGAAATAATGTTTTATTTATATTGTTCATTTTAATTTCCCTACAAGATCCATTTGACTATAAAGAATATCTTGATATGTAATGAAATACTTAGAAATAGGAGTGTGGTTGTATTATATGTTACAACAGCCTACAGCAGTTGACCATGTTCATCAGATCAAAGTCAAAACAACCACTGCAATACAAAATATGTACGGATTTACAAAAGACTCATTTAAATGACTGAGTGTGTACCTGTTTCTGTGAAGCTGCAGCTTGACTTGTATTGTTTTGTGTGTGGATGAGAGGCTGTGCTGACGTCCAGCCCTTCTGTGATTGGAGAGCTGCAGCTGGCTGGGAGAGGTCTAAGCTGACTCCTGCAGGATGTTAAACAAAGCACAACGGTATAGACATGAGTTCATTTTGATACAGTTTTATATGAGACCACATGAATTGGTAGATTTGCATTTACTATATTTAAATCTGTATCATTAAAATGTACTAAAGATAATCTATTACAAGCTCATACCTCAAAGTAATTATTTTTTTTTTTACTGAAAAAACGGGCATCACTTTAAGCAGTGATGCAGGATGAGCACGAATAAAATAAAATAAATCACATCACTTTGGAGCTATGGTTAGATTGCTTTAATCTGCTTTGTGTCTCAACCTGCATACTCGATCAGTTCCTGTAGGGAATTGGTGCACTCAATGTGCACAGAGGTTTTGAGGAACTCATTTATGAACATTGTTTTAATTAAAAAGGCAGGAGAATAGTGACAGAGTGCCGTACATACCCACAGGCTGAGCCACACCACAGGGGACATTAGCCCTCTTGCGAGGGGTGAGAGCAGCAGGCTGGATGGGGAGGATGCCAGCAGCAGGCTGTGTGTGCACCGCTTTGGGCCTCTGACGAGGGGTGATGGAGGTTTCAGTGGTGGGAGTAGGATCTGTCAGTCTGACAACAAAAGGACGAAGTTGCACTTCTTGTTAAACAAACGATGTTAACATGAATATTTAAGGAGCGTCAGAATAATATCATCCATTTTCTTAACTTCCTTTTTGTTTTGTTTTGTGGTAAAGCTCCTAATGAGGAGGGAGGTCATGCTTGCCTTGGTTTAGTTTGGCTCTTCTTTGCTGCTGCAGCCTCACTTGCTGTGATTGGCTCAGGAAGTTTGGAAGGAATTGGAGAATTCTGTTAAGAAAAGTGAAAAATAACGAACAAGAAAACCTACATGAGACTTTTATAAGACAAAATGATCAGTTAAGGACTTTAAATATTCTATTACTGTATTGTGGGAAAAAAAAAACATTTTCCAATTGTATTTGATGAATCTGTCCAGGTTTTCTTCTCAAATTGTTACAACAACAGACATATCCATGTAAGTAAATACGTCCCAGCTAATTCCAAGAAGAAAATCAGCCTTTGATTAGATAAAATTGAGTAAATCCAAATGTTAGTTGATGTTCCTGGAGTTAAGAAAGACTGACCTTCACATTCTGAACAGGACAAGTCCGCTGAGCTAGTTTAAAAGCAAAGTGGGACACCTGATAGATGTCGGGCCTGTTGTCCGGGTCTGGGTCCAGCATGTACCCTGAAAAACATTTTGGAGAAATTAATTATCAAGATCTCTGACAACAGCAATAGAATGGCAAAACCCAACAAAAAAAGGTGAATGTTGACACAAATAGGTACTAACGAATGAGGCAGTGAAGGTCATAAGAGTAACGAGAATTATCTGGAATGGTGAAACTGCCATCACAGATGGCCACCTGGCTTTCACCAAAGGGGAGAGTGAAGAAGCACAACTTGTACAGCAAACAGCCCAGCGCCTGGAGAGGAAAAACCGCATGCAAACCCAGTCAAAGAAGAGGAGAGAAGAAGAAACAGACCATCACAAGAAACACCTCCCCCCACCAAAAAATTACATCAAATTTCAACAGTTCACATTAAAATCATAGATGCCGGTACCTAAAAGGTCAACTAGCTTTAAAGGATCGTCTCTTGAAGATCTCTTTCATTAATGACAGTTTGTGAACCACGCAGGTTTGTCATATCACTCACCCAGACATCAGCCTTTGTGGTGATAATCTTGTTATTGTAAAGGTTTACCATTTCTGGAGAACGATACGATAAAGTTGTGTATCTGAAACAAAATACAGTAGTAAGAAAAGATCAACAAAGTAGTGAGAAAGATGTATATTTTACTGAGGTTCTACATTAAAGAAACTACACAAAGTACTACATTCATAAAAGTACAAATACCATATTTTCCGGCATATAAGTCACACCTTTTTTGCGTACCCGAAGTGACATATTTATGTTTTTTTTCTCCCCGCATTTATAACCAATTTTTGGCTGAGATATGACCGTTTTCATTCATTCCGACATTATTATTTTTTTCAAAACATTACCATTTGCAGCTGCTAGAGGGCCCTCAAGCATTATGGCAAGTAAAGTGTCTCATTAATAGGTAAATGTGGCTAATAATGAGACACTTGGCTTGCCATACCAAGCCACATTCATCTCGCTCCGGAACTCCTGGAGCAAACATCAAGTCAGCTTCATTTCGCTGCGCCGCCTCGGCGAAATACAGTTGATTTGACCATTAAAGTGCATTTATTAAGGGAAAGCTCAACTGAGACACATCTTTACTATAATGTCAAGAAAATAATTGTTTTAGGTGGTTATCTTGTTAAATTTCGAAGAAATGTACAGCAAGTCCTCCCTCTGCGCACTCCCACAGCCGCAAATCACTTTTGAAAATGCAGCTGATCTGACCGTCAAAGTGCATTTTTAAGGAAAATTTAAACTGAGACACACCTTTGCTTTAATGTTGGGCAAACAAATAATTGCTTTTAAGTGTTAATCGTGTTAAATTCTTGTTAAAGTCCTCCTGTGCACAATCCCGCTGACATTTGGCAGCCAATCGATTTTTGGCACTACACCAGCCCACATTTCTGGGTGGTCAGCAGTGACGAGTAACAAGTGCAACGCATCAGCGGTGACGCATAATAGATGCAACTTATACGGCAAATCAACTTATTTATTTTTCTACTTTATAAGACATATTTGGACTGATGCGACTTATACGGTGATTTGACGTGTACGGTAGCAAATATGGTACTCCTTGAAGGAATGTATATTGCTTGCCACTATCAAATATTATTAAAAACGATGAGTTTGTGCAATCTGTTTGCACAGAGTTTATTACTCTCAGCTACAACCACAGGTTTTAACTCAGTATCTATAAAACTGCATGAAATGTACTGGTAGCCATTTTTGTATTTTCTAAGGTTACTGTAGTTGTTTATGGCGGACATCTTATATTGGATTGGAATAAACCTGTTCAAAACATCACATTAACTAAAATAAGTGCTAATAAATAAAAACATAAACAAGAGGCACAAACTTTTTGATCTCTTCATCCACAATGGCCACTCCTTCAATCTGGGGGTTCTGAAATTTGTTTGTGGCGCTGCCAAAGTCACACAGCACATAATGACCTTTGTCGTGCAAAAGGATGTTCTCCACCTGCAGATATACAAGAACTATTACACACAGACCAAATGAGCTGTGTGGTTGAAGACAATATAATTGTGGTTGACTCTGAAAAAACACAAGGTTTTCTTGCCAGGGTTGGGCCCACACATCCAAGACCTTAATCAAATTGCCTGAATTAAGTTATGCTTCCCTCCATATGGATCAAAACTATTAAACTGTGAGTGCAAATCATTGTAGCTACACAGCTCTTTTTTTTCCAGAAGGTGAGGTTATGTCAAGCATTACAATAAGTTACATTCTCCTCTCCTATTAACTCAATGAATAATTAAACACAGCTTCCTCTCACAAGCGAACATACTGTACTAATCAGAATTTTCAAAAGAGATCTCAGCAGGGTGATCTATGGTAGGCAATACTGCTGAGTTGACACAATTAGACTGGATGACATCACAGTCCATTGCCTTATCGAGCATTTACAAACAAACGTTCCAAAAGCTGAAGCAAAAACAGCTGATGTTCACTGGATTCAAGGTTCTCACTCTTGCTGAGCTTAAAAAAAGCAGGAGGCTCAACTTCATCCGTCATTGTGTATGTCACCTTTAGGTCTCTGTGGACGATTGGCGACTTCCGCTGGTGCAAACGAGACACGGCGTCACAGGTGTCACAGAAGATCTGAAGCACCTCAGGCTCTGTGAAGCCAGTCTGCAGCCTCTGATTCATCAGATTGACCACCTGTCCTCCTGTAAAAGTAACACCCAGAGAGCAAATATTCACATACTTCTGATTTTAGCCACCCTTCTTGTTGGCAGCCACATCCCCGTGCATTCAGCACTCACCCTTGCAGTAGTCCATCAGAATGAGAACCTCCCATACATCCCTGGATCCCATTGCTGTGACACTGGAGTCCAGATAACCAACAATATTCTTGTGGCCAACAAGATCTTTCTGCAAGAATAAGAACACTAGAATTTGAATGGTTGAAGGTGGGAGGTGCAGCATGAGGTTATCCCCTGCAGAGGGCGCTGCAATGGAAAGCTCCATCTGAAATCTGTTAGGTAATGAAAGAAAAATGTCAGATATTGCAGCTAAAGTGAAACACAGTCTGTGTGAGGAGTGAGAGCAAACAGAGACCAGGAGGGAAAAAAGAGAAAGAGGTTAAAAAGGTGAAACAGGGCCAACAATATGCCTGGTCTTGTTGAGTGTTTGTCAAATGATACAATCTGCCTTGTTTTTAATTTTAACACCAATTGCTTCCTTCCTCCTTCCTGTGTTTTCCTTAACACGAAGAAGGCAGAACACTGTGCAATCTGTAAACAGAAATAATGCTAAACTTTTAACATCACTGAATATTTCCAGTTTCAGGTTGGATTTTGTAGGATAGTATTAAAGGGGACCACACATGCAAAATTCACTTTTTAATGTTTTTTTACTCAACTTTGGGTATGTACTTCATAAAAAAACAGTCCTAAGGCCAAAGAAATGCACCCAGTGGTTTATTTACTCTAAGTAGATTTATTTGTCTGTGATACAAACGGTTCGTTTCTCACTTCCTGCGGTTTGTGACGTCACAAACCGCAGCCAATCTGCCACAACCCACCCCAACCTGAGTCCAGCCCCTCACCTAGCAACCCCTGGTTAGGCTCAACCCACTTCTGTATTAAACACATGACTGTTGTTTTTCATGATTTCATCTCATCTTTTGTTTATATGTTCTTAATTTCATGTGTACAGCACTTTGTTGCAGCTGTGTTTTTTTTAAATGGCTTTATAAATAAAGTATAATTGTTATTTTTATGTTTTAGTTCAATTTTTAGTGTATTTGCGATCGCTCCCAACGCGCAGCCGGCAAAAATTAAACGAGCAGACCCCCGGCGTAGGGACCGGCGGCAACGGGACCCTCTTCTGGCGCGATGGAGCGGAGCTTCAACTGTACAGCCTCGCTGCAGCCTCGCAGCAGCGAGGACCTTCTCCTTACGGATTAATTTACGGGAGACACTTGGTGAACTTTGTGTTGTCTTGACTGGAACAGCGATAACTCCCAAAATCGCCGCGTGCAACGAGCGGAGCTGGCGAACACCGGAAGAGGAACAAGCTAACATTAGCATCGGATTCGGGTGGTCTCATGCTAAAAGGAGCAGCAAATTGCGGCGCGCTCAGACGGGTTTCGGTAAGTTATCTTAAGCTAGCACTAACAGTAAGTCAAATGAGTAATAAAAAAAGAGCTAATTTTAAAACAACAACACATTACAGATACTGGCTGTTACAGAGGGCGTAAACAGATCTTTGAAGGGCGTGGACTTCAGAACTCAGTATCAGAAACCGGTCGTTCAAAACGAAAGTTAAAAATGGCAGAATTAAAAAGGGTATAATTAATTATCTAAGAATTATTTTGTGTATTAAAATGAATTAATATTGTCAAGATAGCACACAGACATAACATAAAATTTTTTAAAGACCTACAGTATATGTGGTCCCCTTTAATGTTGATTATAAAAGCATTAATTTTATTTTCAGCGTTACCAAGTAAAAAAAACTCAAAGATTTACTTTACACAAGTACAGTAGTCCCTTGTTTATCATGGGGGATTCGTACCCTGAAGCCCCGCGATAAGTGAAAAACCGCAAAGTAGGAATAGTAGTACAAGTAGTAAGTAGTAGTTTATATGTATATATAAAGTCTATAAATAAATATCAATAGCTAATAGGGCTGTGTAATAATATCGATATCGCGATATATATCGATTTTTTTCTTTCCTAGAAAAAAACTCGATATTCATGTGCAAGTATCGTACCTTTTTTTTTTTTGCTTTTTGGATGTCCAAAGGACCAGACTTAGCTTTTTTAGATACCTCTGCATCCCTGGCACCAGTGTATCCTCAGAGAGAGTCTTCTCCACCGC
>JBBPBX010052545.1:0-14271 GCA_038048925.1 Garcialebias charrua
CGCAAACTTGATGAAGTGGTTGGAGCTGTACGATGGTGTGCAGTCATGTGTTAGCAGGGTGAATAGAAGGGGGCTCAGCACACATCCTTGTGGGGCCCCTGTGTTCAATGTGATGGTGCTAGATGTGTTACTCCCGATCCGTACTGTCTGTGGTCTCCCGGTCAGGAAGTCTAGCAGCCAGTTACACATTGAGGTGTTCAGCCCCAGACTGTCCAGTTTATGGATGAGCTGTTGGGGGATGATGGTGTTAAATGCCGAGCTGAAGTCGATGAACAACATTCTAACATAGGAGTCCTTCGTGTCCAGATGTGTGAGAGCTGTGTGAAGGGCAGAGGAGATGGCATCGTCGGTTGAGCGATTAGGTCGGTATGCAAATTGGAAGGGATCCAGGGAGTCAGGGAGGACAGATGTGATGCTTTTCATGACTAGCCGTTCAAAGCACTTCATCAGGATGGGGGTGAGTGCTACTGGGCGATAGTCATTGAGGCATGCGGGCGTTGCCTTCTTTGGGACAGGGATGATGGTGGTGGCTTTGAAACAGGTGGGGACGATGGCCTGGCTCAGTGAGATGTTAAAGATGTCCGTGAAGACCGCTGCGAGTTCCCCTGCACAGTCCTTCAGCACACGACCAGGTATGTTGTCAGGACCAGAGGCCTTCCGGGCGTTAATCTTGATGAATGATCGCCTTACGCTGTCTGAGGACAGCGTCAGCACCTGGCCATCAGGAGAGGGGGGGAGTTTATGTGCTGGTGTGCTGTTACTTGCCTCGAACCGAGCAAAGAACTCATTCAGTTCATTCAGCGCATTCATTCTTTGTCTATTCTTTGAGAGAGGGGGATTACATTTGTTACAAGAACTCATGTACGGTACCGTATGTTTTGGGGTTGAGGCCGGTCAACATCTATTACATAATTCTGAATGGTTAGCCTACACAGCAGGGGTGTCAAAGTCAAATACACTGGTGAGCCTGTAAAAAAAATGCATTTTTTTTGTAAAAAAAATAAAATACACTGAGGGCCAAAAATTTTTTTGCTACAAGCCAAGGGCCGGACTGGTTCAATGTTTATTATAAGGGGGTGAAAAAAAAAAAAATCTGCACTCTTTTCATTCAATGTTTTCTTTTTGATTAATTTGTTTTATTTTGTCTCTTTTAAATGAATGAATAAATGATTAAATAAAATATTAAATAGCTTTACATCTGCTAAGTTCTTGGCATAAATCAACACAGACATGTTCCTGCTTTTAATATTTTACATCGTTTTATAATGTAGCTGTTTATGTTTTGTTTTGTTTTATACAGTTGTCTTATGATTTTTTAATTAATATGCTTTTTTATGATTGTTTACTGTTGGCTGCAAGTATCAAGCTGCAAAATCCTTCATTTTCTACAGCTGATAGCTGTTGGTCATTAACTATGATGAAGTTTAGCAACTTCTCTGTGAACATTTGAGGTCCGTGGCTTCAGCGTTGTGTTTTTCTTGTTCATTCCGGGGCGGACGCTCTGATTTTGGTCAGCCGCTCTCAACCTGTCCCTCCTACGAGATTGTCAGACAGTGGGTCGGACCGGACGCAGCTGGCTACGGTCGGTCTCCCTGTTTCGATTCAGTGAGAGTGGCATCCCGCTGAAGCCCCAGAGCTCAACGTCCAACATAAAACTAACTTGACCGCAGTTTAATGTGGCGCTATGGCTCTGCAGACATTGCATGTTGCTGTCTTGTGGTGTTTAGTGTAAAATACTTCCACACAGCGACATGTTACGATGAAAAGTTGGCTAGCTGTTAGCTAAAGTGCTACTCACTCAGTCCGCACGTTGTAGCTGGTTGCAAACTATGGAATGGATTTCCTAAATGTGACGTGAGGCGGGTCTTATTACTCTGGATTCATGAGATACGACTACATATCAGATCGGCCCCACCCCTACTACCATTGCATTGTGGGGAATGTAGTGTTGGTGCGTGCAAAACACCAGCGGGCGGCTGTGGCCTGCGGGCCGTTTCTAATAGTAATTAAATATCATCCAGTGGGCCATAAATAATGAATTTGCGGGCCGGATGTGGCCCGCGGGCCGGGACTTTGACATATGTGTGTTAAAGGATGTTCAGACCAGCCATCCTGCTACAACATCCATATTGGAGCTATTTTTGCAACAACAAACATCCAAGCTACAGCCTCGAATGTTGAAGTCTAATCACACCAGTGATGAATACTAAATGTTGAATTCTGGTCCAACTCCAACTAAAGGTCTAACTCCCCCATCTAAATTGTTGAAGTGTATGCCAATAGATTACCGTGTTTGTCGGCGTTTAACACGCTTCTGTGTATAACCTGCTTTGTCCAATTATTGTCAATAAATTGGAAAAAATCCATGAATAACAAGCTTCGCCCTATAAGACGCATCTATTATGCATCACCGCTACGCAACGCGTCAGCGCATCATTTGCCCTGCTGAAAATAGCGGCCACAGAAGCGAGCCAGCACAAAGGACTTTACAAGATAACACGGTAAAAACTATTATTTCTTTGCTGAGAAAAAATATATTTCTTAGCTGACATTATAGCACAAGCGTTCCTGATATTAACTGTTCCTTAATCAGTTCACGAAATGGTCAAATCTGCTAGATTTAAATTGTTTCGGTTTGACTTCTTCCAAACAGTCTCGGGCGCTACGAAAATAAATTATAAATAAATCGAATTTGATCTCAAATGTCTTATACAGGTCAACAGTTTGTAAATTAAATCCATATAATTACACTCTGTAAGCCTAAAAAATATCTGTCGAGTGGTTTAAGAGCTGTTTATCTAAACAGTAGGTATCTGTTCACGTTAGCTAACTGCTAACAGATAAAAGAGCAATTTTTTTTATAGCTCTAAATATCTTCTGCAGCTAACGGTTTGTAAATGACCAGCAAATAATTACGCTCTGTAAGTTTCAAGAAAATCCGCGATGTGGTTTATGAGTTATCTTGCTAAAAAAAAACAGCTAACCTCACAGCTAATGGCAGCGATCTCCAGAGCAGGAGGCCGGGCAGCGACAGAGCAGTCTGAGCAGAGGAGGCTTTTTCCGGACACAAGCTAGAAACGGTCGGTGTACTCTCTGGAAGTGTCCCCCTAGCGGACAAAAGTGGTACTGCACCATTTTTGGGTCAAAATGAAAAACGGCAAAATCAGAGCCAAAAATGGGTCTAAAAATATGGGGAAAAAATCCATAAATAACACGCTTCGGCGTATAACCCGCAGGACATTCAAATGAGTAAAAAAAACTGTGTGTTATACGCCGACAAATACGGTAAATCATAAACATGGGGCAATTGCCAGGGTGGATACCAAGAGGGTTGAGGTCAGTGCAATGTATGCAGACATCCATTCATTCATCCATTATCTTTTACCCACTTCTTCCATTTTGGGTCACGGGGGTCACCAGTGCTCATGTTGTATATATGCAGACATGGAAAACAAAATATTTATGACTAATAATACCAAAAAACACATGGTGCAGCGGTAGCTTGGTGATCAGTGCTGCAGCCTTGAAATCCTGAGGTTGCGGGTTTGAGCCTCAAGAATGGCATCCAGTGTAAAACTATTGCCAAATCTTTCATGTGAGTTTGTTCGCTGTGCAAACCCCTGAAGAGGGAACAGCCAAGTAATTTCAAAAATTAGGCTGCACGGCTTGCTGGGTGCTTGATCTCAAACACTCATCTCATTCAGTCAGGTTGCAATTCAGGATTTACATTATTTATTTATTATTTTGAGTGGCCCACTAGCTTTCAGCAATTGCATCCTTGTATAACACTACCCTTGCTCAAGTTTATAGTAAAACACTGCCATCTCGAATCGTCTTTGATGCATGTCAAATATGCAATATGCAGTTTTCAAATAAAAAAATTGATGCATAGTAATAGCAATTGATTCTTGCTTGAATTCCACAAGAGTATTATATGCTAAACAAACAAGTGAGGGAACCTTTAACCACATTAGGTTCTGCAATGTTCAATTTACATGTTTTAAGTGCCGTAACACTAAGCCTTTTAACCTCTGGAATTACATCAGCCTGTTCCGATCAATACTCACCATTAGAACTAATCACTCTTTATTTAATGATATATGGAAGGGTTCTTTTTTGCACAGTGTGCACTCATTCTATTGTGTATTCAGCGTGTGTGTGTGTGTGTGTGTGTGTGTGTGTGTGCGTGCGTGCGTGTGTGCGTGTGTATGTAAGACATTCTTTCACAGTGAATGCTTCCAAACAATCAACAGTCTTTTCATCCCAGTAAAACACACTCTTCTACATTATACTTTATAAAGATCTGAAGAGCTACTTGTTTCACCTGCGGCAGGTCGTCTTCTTCTTTTGTTTCTTAGAAATCAAATTAACAAAACCCACGATGCTCCAATATGTGCTTAGAGATTTCTTGTGGTGTGGGATCACAAGAAACTTAAACAACACATATCAACAAAAGAAATTTGCGCAACTGAAAAAGGGCTGAGTTTTTTTTTATTGCCCATACAGTGAGGCATTAGCAATGCCTTTTATACACTATGAATGATTGTCAACAGAGACTGAGGAGGGAGAAACCACTTGCCTTTAGGCACCAAGCTTTGATTATTGATTCACTGTCTCTCTTCTTTACATATAAGGTACCAGTTCGACCTGAAAGAACTTGCAAGCTTTAAAAAGAAGCAAGGATAAAAGAAACGGGGTGTGTGCCCTTTGAGGAAACACTCACTGGGGAGATTTTAAACCCCGAGCTGAACCAAGGTTTAACAGCTTGGAGGAGTGTGGAATGACAAAAGAAGACAGCAGACACACTTTAAGCTTGTGTTGTTTTGCAGCTTCAAGGAAAATGAGCCAAAATCAAGAATATTGCCCAATTTAATCAATCTGCTGTTGTAAAAATCTGCCTCTCGTTAATTTATTGTATCTTTGAAGAGGTTTTAATGGTCTCTTCTTTACTGATGATGTTTTGTGCGTTTATGTACTGTGTTGTACAAAGCCAGAGGAAAAACATTTGCTGTTTTTCATTCTTACGGCCTTGACTAAAAATACTCAGGATGTTGCAACATAATAGCAACACCAAGATGCTGATTTAAACTGGTCTCATGCAGATTGCCAGGATCAGTTTTCCTTTTCATAAACAAACATCAAAAACCTCTAAAATGGAAGGGATTTTTCATAGGCCAGATAGCATCCTTTGTGGATCCCTGTCATTTGTTTTGTCCTAAGGTTGACAAGCATGCATGAACATCCATCCCATTCATTACCTACGGTACTTGGAAACACGTCCCTCACAGTCCCTGCTCTCCATGTCATTGTTGATGAAATAAGTTCTCAATTGTGTAAAAGTGCTTTTCATCTTTAATGTGTAAACTACAACAGTAACCGTGTTTCCATCTATTTTCATTTCGAATTTTGAGCTAATTTTTGAAATCTCGCAAAAATGTAAATACAAATTAATGCGGATCAGAAGTGTTTCCATCAACTGGCTTGAAGCGCATCTACCGGGCCACGCACAGCGTCATTACGTCAGACGTCAGCGTCATTACGTCAGACGTCAGCGTTACGCATGTCTACAGTAAACAGGAAGTAGCGGTTGAAAACAGAACCCGACCACACATCTCGGCAAAATGGAGAGAATATTTCAGGTATGTGTTGCTATCGGGCAAGTTGTATTTATTCTGTCATGCCAACTAGTTTTAGCGATGTTACATGTTGTCCGGAGCGGAAACAGCTGATCAGTCACATGACGTAAATGTTCGCTACGGCAGAACTGAGTCGGCAAATCTGTTTCCATCTGTCGTTTTGCGCATCAGCTCTGTTTCGAAACCCCCAAAAACCACCTCAAGCGAGCGTATCAACTTTTGAGCAAATTAGAGGAAGTTAACTCGAATTTTGCCGTTTCCATTCAGCTTTTCTGATGCGATGCTTCAAAATGCGCATCTAGAAACCTTGATGGAAACACGGCTAATGTCTCCTCAGGCTTTGTCATTCCCTGATCTTTTACGGAAGCACGATCCGTAGTGTTGCTAATTTGCGCATGCGCTAAAAGTAATCCTTCCGGGTCGCGCAGATCGCCGTAGAATACGCTAGATTGAGAAAAATATACTACTACTTTATAATTCAGTTTATGAATGAGAACGGTCTTAAATTTCTTAGAAAAGTATGTGCTCTATCTCTGCCTATTTTTATGTTGCTAATTACGCCACTTGTTTTTCTGCTAAAATCATTGACATATTTATGTCATGGTTAAAATTATATGCAGCTTCACCACTGAGCGGCGCTGTTTCACCATGGAAATAATTAATTCTGTATCTTGCAGGGTTTTTCTCATTCAGCCCAGGCTGGGGGTCAGGTCTAATGCGTCGCATATCATCTTAACCAATGATTTGTAACGGAAATATGAGTGGAGTAAATTAGCTACATGAAGATCGGTGGAGATAGAGCATGTACTTTTCTAAGTAAATTAAGACAGTTTTTATTCTTAAACAACGGCGATCCATGCGACCTGGAAGTACACTACGGATCATGCTTCCATAACAGATAGGGGGATGACAGGCATTAACAGACAGAGGTCAATGGTTCTGTGAAGCTCTGGAAGTACTGCTAAAGGTTGCATGGTCTTGGATCTACTTGAAGAAAATGGCTAAATTAGGTTAGCACGGGCAGAGAGGATGGGTTTTATTATTATGGACCCTACTTGTGTTTATCTCCTTCAATGATGGTGCCATTCAATTGGGCTCAAGGTCATTGTGTTCATCAACCTCTTTGGTACAGAATTATTGGATATTTCTTCCTCTTACGTGTTTGTGTAGCTGGTCACTCTTTTTTCTGTGTTACTTCAAGACACAGATACTACCACAAAGGTATCAGCAGAGGCTAAATATGAGTGGCTGGCAAGCCATGTTGCTGAGCAGAACTGCCTTCTGTTGGTGAGTGCAGTGGGGGACGTCAGTGCAAAACCCATTAGTGTGTCTGAGCTTGCATCTTCAAATCTCGTTACTCAGAACTGATGCAACACGAATGCAATACAAACTCCCTCACCCAGCCACCCTCCAGCTCTCTCGCCCACTTACAGGCTACCTGCACTTCTATTGCAGTCCCTCCACCCCCCTTAGCCTTCTAATTCCCAGCTGAACAACCACCCCCCCTACCCCTACTCCAAGTTTCTCTCCCTCCTTCTCTTAATCAAAATCACTGTCTCCAGGCACCTTGTAATCTACGTTTCTGTTTTTCTCCCCTCTTCTTCCTGTGGCTAAATATTTCTCCTCTTATAAATGAGTCTGTGTTCAGAGCTCTACATAACCTAAAAATAGACTTTTCTTCTTTTGATCTCATTAGTAATATGATTTTTTTTGTTCAGTTACTTTCTTGGTTTTGTCTATTCTTAGTTACAAAATATGTTAAGTATGGCAGGCTGAAGAAAAATAAATGCTCGTTTTCAGTGCAGGAGGAACGTGATGTCACCTATTCATCAGAATATTATCATTTCACCCCCATTTGATACAAGGTGAGAACTCAACATTTGATAGGCTACACTCGATTCAACTCAAAACTTGGAACTCAGATCTGGGAATTATGTCTCTACCAAATTTACTGTGTTTGTGGCACAGGCCAGAAATCTAGTGGGGTTTGCTACTTGTGCTAACTATGATGATCTAACTCAGGGGTGCTTACACTTTTTCAAGTTCAAATCAATTTATTGTCATTTACATGATATGTAGTACATGAGGTGGAACAAAATTATGTTCTCAGTGTCCCATTGACATACAAAAAAAGCAAAAAAAGAAAGAGAATACAGGGATCTAAGATATACACTAAGATACATGCTAAATGAACAAC
Organism: Garcialebias charrua; assembly: GCA_038048925.1. Taxonomy (NCBI): domain Eukaryota; kingdom Metazoa; phylum Chordata; class Actinopteri; order Cyprinodontiformes; family Rivulidae; genus Garcialebias; species Garcialebias charrua. Next base: position 7,834 of record JBBPBX010052545.1, read on the forward strand.
ACAGACACACAACACACACCAGAGACAACGATATTCTAAAAGATCCAAGACGTACACTAAACACTAATAATGTAAAACAATATGACGTAACAACAGCAGCCCAAACATGAGACACATAATATAATTTCAGCATGTGAGCTACTTTTAAAATGACCAAGTTAAAGCGATCTACAGTCCCTCGCTAGTTAGGTGTTCGTTTTTCCTGGACTCACTCTATCGCAGTTTTTCAAAATAAGACTGGACATGACACACAACTAGCTGATTGATGGATGAGCCGCACGATTGGCATGATGTTTTTATTTGAAATATTTTATTTTAAATTATTTAGTGCCTGCTGAACCTGTGTGCAGCCCATATTGCAGGATAAGCGTCCTCCTGCAGCTGATCAGCTGTTCTCTGTGCAGAGCAAAGAAATGGGCATGGCCAAGAATGCTTGCAGGTGGCTGAGAGCAGCAGAGGCAGAGAGAGAGAGAAATCTTGACATTCTGTGCTCTTTTAGAGCATTTAGAATTTATAAACTTTGTTTAGAATATTGCAATAATGTGAGAAGGGTTTAAACACACACACAAAACACACACTATATATATATAGGTAGTCCTCGACTTATGATGTAGATTCGTTCCTACGCATCGTCGTAAACCAATTTTCGACGCAAGATGGAACATGCATTCCTACGCGGCACCGTAAACCCATTTTTCAACATAAGACAAAACAAGTGTACATACTGCACCATTAAAATGTACTGTACAGTACTGTATTTCCAAGCGGTTAGCCAGTGGTGGGCAACGCTAATCAAAAAATTAGTTCCACAATTTCTAAAACGCTTATTAATTTTTTTAGGTCCACAATTTCAAAAGCACAAATGTCTTATGAAAATTAGGGGAAGCTAATCTAATCCGCTATTTATATTCGACAATTGGTAGCCGGCAGCGTTATGCAATATTTGCACTACACTGCCAACTGAAAAGTAACTAAAATGATCCTAAAAGGATGAAATTACAAAAATCAAAGGATTTATTTAATACTTTACGTACATATATTCTATTCGGCCACAAAATTAACAAAAAAGAGAATGATCTTTTAATCCCTAAAACCACTTTTAAATCTCAAATACACGGGTGTGTCGCCACCGCATTTATACATAAAAGTAACCCAAATACATAAAACTAACGACTCACCGTCGAGTGGTCGACACAAAACACACAATAAAATCCTCCGGCCGCGTTAATTTGGCTTGAAACAGCGGGGTTCTCTGCGGATTTATCCATTAGTAACCCAGCACAACCAGCTAGACACAGAGTTAGCGTCCAGTTCACCTCTGACCCGGAAGATGTCAAGATTCTATAGGTAGTCAACAGATTTAATGAAAAGTAACTAAAATACATAAAACTAACGACTCACCGTCGAGTGGTCGACACAAAACACACAATAAAATCCTCCGGCCGCGTTAATTTGGCTTGAAACAGCGGGGTTCTCTGCGGATTTATCCAAGAAACCCAGCACAACCAGCTAGCCACAGAATTAGCCCCCGAGTTCACCTCTGACCCGGAAGATGTCAAGATGGAATAGTCCATTTTTAGTAGGGGGATAAAGAAATCGACCGGTTTTTGTATTGCGTATTTAATGATCGTTTTCATCGTAACTATAATTATTTTTATGTTAAATGTACATTAACAAGCAGGATCAATGTTAGGGATGTAGGTGACTGGCCGGGGTGCGGCGGGGCCGGTGCCCCTGCTGATTGGGATCCCCAGGCAACTGCATAATTTACCTACATGGTAGATCCGAGTCTGTTCTCCGCTCTGCTCCCTCCCCCTCCAACCCTCCCTCCTCTCTGCTCTTTACGGTTGGGAAAAAGGTAAAACAAGCAGCTACGGAGCCAGCATAGGAGCTTGTAAATAAGTTTATTGGTTTTTACTGATAGATAATTAGTTATTAGCGGTACTGCATTTTAAATAAAAATAGCNTGTGAGCTACTTTTAAAATGACCAAGTTAAAGCGATCTACAGTCCCTCGCTAGTTAGGTGTTCGTTTTTCCTGGACTCACTCTATCTCAGTTTTTCAAAATAAGACTGGACATGAGACGCAATTGGCTGATTGATGGATGAGCCGCACGATTGGCATGATGTTTTTATTTGAAATAATTTATTTTAAATTATTTAGTGCCTGCTGAACCTGTGTGCAACCCATACTGCAGGATAAGCGTCCTCCTGCAGCTGATCTGTTCTCTGTGCAGAGCAGAGAAATGGGCATGGCCAAGAATGCATGCAGGTGGCTGAGAGCAGCAGAGGCAGAAAGAGAGAAATCTTGACATTCTGTGCTCTTTTAGAGCATTTAGAGTTTATAAACTTTGTTTAGAATATTGCAATAATGTGAGAAGGGTTTAAACACACACACAAAACACACACACACACACACACACACTATATATATATATATATATTATATATATATATTATATATATATATATATATATATATATAATACATTACAGTATTTTCTGGTGTATAGGTCGCACCTGTGTATAGGTCGCATTGTCCAATTATCACCAATAGATTGGAAAAATCCCTAGATAGGTCGCACCGGTGTATAGGTCGCACCTACGTTTAGCTCTGCTGCAAATGTCTGCCACAGGAGCGCACAGCAAGGCTTTTAAGAAGATTAACACTTAAAAACAATTATTTGTTTGATAAAAATTATAGCAAATATGTGTCTGAGCTGAACTTTTCCTTAATAAATGAACGTAATTGTGAAATGAGCTGGATTTAAAAATTTGTTTCGCCGAAAGTGATAACAAGCCATATACTGTATAGGTCGCACCGGTGTATAGGTCGCAGGCCTTGAAAAAACCATAAAAAGGTGCGACCTATACACCGGAAAATACGGTAGTCCTCGACTTGTGATGTAGATCCGTTCCTACGCGTCGTCGTAAACCAATTTTCGACGCAAGATGGAACATGCATTCCTACGCGGCGCCGTAAACCCATTTTTCAACGTAAGACAAAACAAGTGTACATACTGCACCATTAAAATGTACAGTACTGTATTTCCAAGCGGTTAGCTAACACAGTACCCTACTTAATTATCAAAAAACACATTTAAAATACTGCACAGTACGTTTAATAATGAAATAAAACAGTAAAAAAAAAACAGTAGTGTACTATAAAAAAGAAATTAAAAAAAGAAAAGAAAATGTCCTTACTTTTATGGAAAGGGCATTGCAAGGGAGGGAGACAGGCTTATTGGGAGGGAGCTGCAGAAGGTGCCGGAGATACTGGTACAGGTGAGTGAAAAGGGGCAGCTGAGGTAGAGGGTACAGGTGCTGCAGAAGGTGCTAGTGATGCTAGTGCAGGTGAGTGAAGAGGGGCAGGTGCGTCCAGAAAGGCGGCTGAGGTAGAGGGTACAGGTGCTGCAGAAGGTGCTGGTGATGCTGGTGCAGGTGAGTGAAGAGGGGCAGGTGAGTCCAGAAAGGCAGCTGAGGTAGAGGGTACAGGTGATATAGAAGGTGCTGGTGATACTGGTGCATGTGAGTGAAGAGAGGCAGGTAAGTCCAGAAAGACAGCTGAGATAGAGGGTACAGGTGCTACAGAAGGTGTTGGTGATGCTGGTGCAGGTGAGTGAAGAGGGACAGGTGAGTCAAGAGAGGTAGATGTGTTATTAAAAAAAAGAAATTAAAAAAAAATTTAAAAAAATGTCTTTACCTTTATGGAAGAGGTATTGCAGGGGATGGAGACAGGCTTATTAAGAGGGAGTTACAGAAGGTGCTGGGGATGCTGGTGCAGGTGAGTGAAGAGGGGTAGGTGAGTGAAGAGAGGCTGCTGAGGTAGAGGGTACAGGATCTGTTGCAGGCATATGTACCTTCTTGAAGTACTGCTGCAGGTTACTCTGCAAGGACTCCATCTTCTTCTCCTCCCAGTTCTCCTTGTAACACCAAAGGGAATCCATGACCCCTCTGGCAACCCTAGAGTATCTATCCATGTTGGGATCCTGAGCCTCAAACCTTGACAATAATTCCTCTATCAGGGCAAAAATTCTTATCAAGCCCTGCCTTGTAAATTTCATGGGCTCTGGGGTTGGTCTTCTTAACAAACAGACCTCAGTCTGCGAAGATCCACAACTTCTCCTCCTCCACCATAACCCTCAGCACTGGCTCTCCTCAAGGATGTGTGCTGAGCCCTCTGCTGTTCACTCTGCTCACATATGATTGTGCAGCCACCCATCCAGGCTGTCATATTGTAAAGTTTGCAGATGATACAGCGGTGGTGGGATGCATCACAAACAATGATGAGTCCAGCTACAGGCAGGAGGTGGAACACCTGGAGAGCTGGTGCAAAGAGAATAACCTTCACATGAATGTGAAGAAGACAAAGGAGATGATTGTGGACTTCAGAAGGAACAAACAAACCCACACCCCACTGAACATAAGTGGATCTGCGGTGGAAGTGGTCTCCAGCTACAAGTACCTGGGTGTACACATGAATGATAACCTCAGCTGGAGCAACAACACCACCAGCCTGATCAAGAAAGGTCATCAGAGACTCTACTTCCTCAGACGGCTGAGACGAGCTGGTCTGAGTAGCCCAGTCCTCACCTCCTTCTACAGGTGTGCAGTGGAGAGCATCCTGTGCTCCAGCATCAACGTGTGGCATGGAGGCTGCACAGCTGCAGAAAGAAAAGCTCTACAGAGAGTGGTGAAGGCTGCACAGAAGTCTGTTGGAGTCAGTCTCCCCACCATCACAGACATTTACACCTCCAGATGCAGGAAAAGAGCCACCTGCATCATGAAAGACCCCACTCACCCAGCACACACACTCTTTGCCCCACTCCCCTCAGGACGGAGGTTAAGGAGCATCAAATGTAGAACCACTAGACTGAGGAACAGCTTCTACCCTGAGGCTGTTAGACTCATGAATAAATAAATAATAAGAATAATCACTGCAAAATATCACATCATGCTGATGCTGATCTGTTTTCTTGTTGCTGTGTTCATCTGTGACCATCTGCTCATACAGACTCATGTTCGTGCTGCTGTTTGTAATGATGTTTTTCTATTACATTAGGGCTTAGTGTATTTCTAGTTGATGTTTTTCTTAGTTATATCCTAGATGTTATTACTGTTTTTCTCTTACATTTTGTTGTTGGATGTAACTGGGACCCTGTGTACATAATCTCGTTTCATCACATGTACCACATGCGGTGCAAATGACAATAAAGATTCTCTGACTCTGACTCTAGCCGTTTTCGCATTGGCCGGCCCTCAATGGCCCGGGCCGCCTCGCCCCGCCTTCTAACCCGGGTTCGGCGTGTTCGCATTTTCCTTTTTTTCCCCGGGTCCGCCCTCGTTTTGGAGCCATCTACACTGTGGTTCTGATCGGGCCGGACTCCCCCGGCCCAGTTTGACGTCATTTACTGCTCACATTTGATTTGTTGTTTGCAACAGGGGCTGGACTCGTTCTAACAACCTCAGCGCGAGGGCTGAATTTCATTAAAATTTAACTACAGAAACCCCTAAAAAAATTATTAGCTGAATTAGTTTTTCTGAGTTTAATTTTTGTTAATAACTGATTACAAATCAGCTTATGTATCAGCTTATGTTAGAACGTAAATAACACGAAGCGCGCACCCATTTCCGCCTTTCAGCGGGACCTGAATGTCATTAAAATATAACTAATATTGTCTAACTCTTGCGCGCAGCCAGGGTTTAAAAATATAACTAATAATCTCTAACTTCTACGTGCAGCTAGAATGTTAAGAGGGGTGATTCCTATATAGGTAAAGTGGACTCCTAAAATACCAATCTGCCGCTGTGGCTCAAAGAGATTGCGCACTGCTGTTACACTCATTTTATCTTGACCCGAGGAAGCGGGTTCGCTTTGGTTAATAAACTCCTTTTTATTTACTCCAAAAAAAAAAAAGTAAAATAACTTTGTACCAGGTGGGAAGCGAACCCGCTTCCCCGGGTCAAGATAAAATGAGTGTAACAGCAGTGCGCAATCTCTCTGAGCCACAGCGTACTGTACGTTAAGTACAGTACAGTACGTATTCCTCCGCCCCTGTATTTTTCCACTGCCCCTGTATTTTTCCTCTGCTGTGCCACTGAGTTACGTTAAGTACAGTATTCCTCCGCCCCTGTATTTTTCCACTGTTGTGCCACTGAGTTATGTAAAGTACAGTACATATTCCTCCTCCCCTGTATTTTTCCAACGCTGCGGCAACTGCGTTACAACGTTTATAACGTAAACCCGCATAAACCCGCGTAACTCGAAATAAGGCTGTTCAATGGGTGATGCGTCATAACCACGTCATAACCACGTCATAACCACGAAACGTCGTAACTCGAGACCGTTAAAGCTGCAGTATGTAGCTTTTTTTATGAACATATTTCTTCACTCTGTCACTACCTCCTGACAGACTGATGTTAGCCAGGTAATCTCTGA
>JBBPBX010052546.1:0-24172 GCA_038048925.1 Garcialebias charrua
CCTTCATCGCACCGCCGTGGAAGTACCACAAGCGGCGTGACGCTTCACCGCGCCCGCCATGGAAACGCCACAAGCGGCGTGACAGGAAACAGAAGCGGGGTAAGCGCGGAGGTATCAGAGCTAGGCTAGCAGCTAGCCCACACAGGCCGGCTATTCCATCCATGGTTCTGGCTAACGTGCGCTCCTTGGACAACAAATTGGATTATATACGCCTGCTACGAACGACACAAAAGACTGTGAGAGACTGCTGTGTGTTTGTATTCACGGAAACGTGGCTTAACAACAACGTTCTGGACCATGCTATTCAGCTGGAGCAGCTAACATGCTACAGAGCGGACCGAGCTCTCATCAAGGGAGGTAAGACTCGCGGAGGCGGGCTCTGTGTTTACATCAACAACGCATGGTGTCGTGATGCTGCTGTGGTCTACAAACACTGCTCACCTTTTGTGGAGTTCATGACTATTAAATGTAGACCGTTCTTTTTACCGAGGGAGTTTACAGCTGTTTTGATTGTTGCTGTATATATCCCTCCAAGCTCCAACAGCAAAGATAGAGGTGAGGCACTAAATGAACTATATGTGCACATCAGTGAGCAACAAACAGCCCACCCTGATGCTTTTCTCATCACGGCTGGTGATTTCAACCATGCAGATTTAAAGAGTGTATTACCAAAAACATACAGAAACATAAACTTTGCAACAAGAGGAAACCACACCCTGGACCAGGTTTACACCACCATGAAAAATTCCTACAGAGCCGTCCCCCTCCCCCACATTGGTGCTTCGGACCATATCTGTGTCATGCTAAAGCCAGCATACAGGCCACTGGTGAAAGTCACAAAACCAGTCCGCAAGCAGATACGAGTGTGGCCAGAGGGGTCTTCAGAGGCACTCCAGGACTGTTTTGACACCACAGATTGGAGTATGTTCAAAGAAGCTGCTACCACAAACAACACCACATGTCTCCAGGAGTACTCAGACACTGTATGTTCATACATCACCAAGTGCATTGATGATGTAACCAACCTTAAAACCATCACTGTTCGGGCTAACCAGAAGCCATGGCTGACAGCTGAGGTTCACAGACTCATGAAAGCCAGGAATGCTGCCTTCAAAGCGGGAGATCAGGTGGGCCTGAGGGCAGCCAGAAACAACCTGGACCGGGGCATCAGAAAGGCAAAGAGGCAGTATTCTGGGAAAATAGCTCACCGTTTCAAGGACAGCAGGGATACACGCAGTCTGTGGCAGGGAATACAGACCATCACAAACTACAAACCACCCCCCCAGACCTGTGACAGCTCAGCCTCTGCGCTGAATGAACTGAATGAGTTCTTTGCTCGGTTCGAGGCAAGTAACAGCACACCAGCACATAAACTCCCCCCCTCTCCTGATGGCCAGGTGCTGACGCTGTCCTCAGACAGCGTAAGGCGATCATTCATCAAGATTAACGCCCGGAAGGCCTCTGGTCCTGACAACATACCTGGTCGTGTGCTGAAGGACTGTGCAGGGGAACTCGCAGCGGTCTTCACGGACATCTTTAACATCTCACTGAGCCAGGCCATCGTCCCCACCTGTTTCAAAGCCACCACCATCATCCCTGTCCCGAAGAAGGCAACGCCCGCATGCCTCAATGACTATCGCCCAGTAGCACTCACCCCCATCCTGATGAAGTGCTTTGAACGGCTAGTCATGAAAAGCATCACATCTGTCCTCCCTGACTCCCTGGATCCCTTCCAATTTGCATACCGACCTAATCGCTCAACCGACGATGCCATCTCCTCTGCCCTTCACACAGCTCTCACACATCTGGACACGAAGGACTCCTATGTTAGAATGTTGTTCATCGACTTCAGCTCGGCATTTAACACCATCATCCCCCAACAGCTCATCCTTAAACTGGACAGTCTGGGGCTGAACACCTCAATGTGTAACTGGCTGCTAGACTTCCTGACCGGGAGACCACAGACAGTACGAGTCGGGAGTAACACATCTAGCACCATCACATTGAACACAGGGGCCCCACAAGGATGTGTGCTGAGCCCCCTTCTATTCACCCTGCTAACACACGACTGCACACCATCATACAGCTCCAACCACTTCATCAAGTTTGCGGACGACACAACAGTGGTGGGTCTCATCAGCAACAACGATGAGACGGACTACAGGAACGAGGTGAGCCGCCTGGCCTTGTGGTGCGGACACAACAATCTCACTCTCAACGTGGAGAAGACAAAGGAGATTGTTGTGGACTTCAGGAAGAGGGATGCCCAACATGCCCCTCTGACCATCAACAGCACCGCAGTGGAGAGAGTAGACAGCACCAAGTTCCTGGGAGTGCACGTCTCAAAGGACCTGTCCTGGAGCAGGAACACTGCAGCACTGGCAAAGAAGGCTCACCAGCGTCTCTACTTTCTCCGCAAGCTGAAAAGGGCTGGAGCTTCAACCCCCATCATGAGCACCTTCTACAGAGGTGCCATAGAAAGTGTCCTGACCAGCTGCATCACTGTGTGGTTTGGTGCATGTACTGCATCCTGCCGCAAGAGCCTCCAGCGCATTGTGAGAGCAGCTGAGAAGATAGTCGGCACCTCCTTCCCCTCACTGCAGGACTTACACAGCAAACGCCTCACTCGGAAAGCCCACTGCATGGCAGGTGATCCCACACACCCACTACACAGCTGCTTCAGACTGCTGCCATCAGGAAGGAGACTGAGGAGTCTCCAGGCTCGAACCAGCAGACTGAGAGACAGCTCTGTTCATCAGGCAGTCAGGATGCTAAACACTCTGCCTGCTCTGCCCCCCCTCCCATTTGAACTGCCTTAACACTAAAACTTTCTCACACATTACCACAAAACACAAAGATTTTAACACTGGACTCTGTGTCATCAAACGGGTTATTCACTAAACTCTCGGTCATGTGCTCATACAGTTTGCACTACTTCTCATACTTGCACTAATGTTTGTATTACATCACTGCCTATAATCATAATACTGTTTACATTCTCTGTTTACATTTATTAATACTGTTTACTTTTTTACTACTGCTTACATGTAATTACTACTGTTTACATTTACACTACTCTAATATCTACACCACTGCTGATACATATACAGTGTGCTCTGAACGGTCTTACTTAGGGATGCCCAATGTGCCTTACTGCATATGCCACTTTTTGCCTCTATAACAACATCAACTACTACCTCATACATATACTGTGTACATTAACTCATACGCTGCTTTGCCACTTTGCAAATGTCAATGCTAGAAACCTTTAGTTTATTTTAGTTATACTTTTTATACTCTTTTTTTATACTAGTATGCAAAAACTCAGGACAGTATTATGTTCATTAAATGTTTAATGTTTTAGTTTTAGAGTTGGTGTAAATTTTCATACTCTTATACCACTATGCAAAAAACTCAGGACAGTGTTAGTTTTACTATTTTATGCTTATGTCTATTATTATATGTTTCAGTGTTTCAATGTTTAGATGTTTACTGTTGCACCGAGGGACTGAGAGAAACGCAATTTCGGTCCTGTGTATGTCCTGTACAGTACATATTGCAGATCTGACAATAAAGTTGACTTTGACTTTGACTTTGAGTGCATTACAGTAGTCCAGCCATGTGGTCACAAAGGCGTGAACTACATTCATAAAATAATGTCACCATAGTCAATGGCTGGTAGGGAAGTAACAGCTACTGGCATTTCTTATTTTTTTCTTTTTTTTTGTATTCAGAGTTAAGCAAGATCTATTTCTGAAAAAGAAAGCCAGTTTTAATCTCAGTTTTATTATCAAGTTTTTGATATGTGGTTTAAAAGAGAGAAATCCCAAAGTACTGTATGCAATAATCCACAAACTCAATAGGAACATGATGCAGGGATGAGGTAGGAGGAAGAACTGCTGGCACCAACTTTCTGTTTGAAAACAACATCCCATTGGTTTTCTCAGCATTTAGCACCAGTTAGAGATGGAATGTCAGACTGAATTATGTCAATTGCAGACTGTAGAAACTGAAAAACCTTGGCAACTGCTTGACAATAAACAATTATATCATCAGCATAGAGATCCAGTACAAGGATGTGTCAGGAATGTTTTGACCTATATTACTTATATAAATTGTAAAAAAAAAAAAATAAGAAAAAAAAAAGTGGGTCCTAAAACTAAGCCTTGTGGCACACCATTAGTGACTATATGTAGCTAGACGAAGTTTAGCTTCAGGATCTGGACAACTTGCCATAAATAACACGAACCATAGACTCTGTTCTCTAGCTGAAAATCCTGAAGCAGACTGTCAAGCCATCAGTTCATGAACTATCCAGGTTCTGCAGCAGAACAATGATCCAAAACACAGCAGCAACATTCCTCCGCAGCCGTGTGAAAGACTCACGGAACAGGAAGTGAATCATGTAAGTATGACAAAAACATAAACGGAAGAAATATGTAAGGGGGTGCATGATTTCTCACTAAAGTGTAAATAATGAGCTTTAATGCAGGTTTAAATTAATAACAGCACAGTTAAAACGCATCTCCTCTTCTCATTCATCTTACATATGGGGGCCAAGATGGTGCAGAGGCAGAGCAGCCGACTTGGGACCCAAAAGACCCAGGTTCGATCCCCGGTCACTGCATACCTTGTGGTGTCTATGAGCAGCACACCTCATCCCCAAATTGCTCCCCGGGCGCTTTCAATGGCTGCCCACTGCCCCACCTGGTGGTGGTTGGGTTAAATGCAGAGACTAATTTCGTCTTGTATGGAAACATACACCGATGACAAATGTGACATTTTTATTATTATTATTATTATGTTTATTGTTGTTTTGAGCTGTTTCTGTAGTTTCTCCTGAAGCCCTCTTGTATTATGTGTAAAACACCAAAACGCTCCGTGCAAAACAAAATGAAGTCAGTGTTGTTTTACAGAAGAAAACACTTTTGTGTAAGCTGATCACATTGACCTCTTTGCCATTGCTTTCCTCCTGGAGTGAATATTTTGTCATTACTTTTCCATTTACCATTTAAACAAACGTGTACACAGGATCCCAGTTACATCCAACAAAAGTATAAGTTGTAAAGAAAAACAGTAATAAGATCTAATATATGAACTATGAAATATGCTGAAACTAAGAATACACTAAACACTAGTAGTACAAAAACAATACGCCAAACAACAGCAGCACAAACATGAGTCTAAGCAGATGAGTATGAATGAACACAGCAGCATGAAATAAATCAGCAGCATAAGATCAGCAACATGGACAGTCAGCAGTGCATATCGACAATCATGTGTTATCGCAAATATTTTTTTCAGTGATTATTCTGGTTAGAGATTCATGAGTCTAACAGCCTCAGTGTAGAAGCTGTTCCTCGGTCTAGTGGTTCTATGCAATGCTCAACCTCCTGCCTGAGGGGAGTGGGGAAAAAAGTGTGTGTTGGGTGAGTGGGGTCCTTCATGATGCAGGTGGCCATCTTCCTGCATCTGGAGGTGTAAATGTCTGTGATGGTGGTGAGACTGACTCCAACAGACTTCTGTACAACCTTCTCTCTGCAGAGCTTTTCTTTCTGCAGCTGTGCAGCCTCCAGCACAGGATGCTCTCCACTGCACACCTGTAGAAGGAGGTGAGGACTGAGCTACTCAGACCAGCTCATCTCAGCCGTCTGAGGAAGTAGAGTCTCTGATGAGCTTTCTTGATCAGGCTGGTGGTGTTGTTGCCACAGCTGAGGTTGTCATTCATGTGTACACCCAAGTACTTGTGGCTGGAGACCACTTCCACTGCAGATCCTCCTATGTCCAGGGGTGGTGGTGTGTTTGTTCCTTCTGAAGTCCATGACCATCTACTTCATCTTCTTCACATTGATGTGAAGGTTGTTCTTCCTGCACCAGCTCTGGTGTTCCACTTCCTGCCTTTAAACTGGACTCGTTGTTTGTGATGCATCCAACCACCAAATGACCAATGATGTGACAGTGAACATGTGATTGATTGTAAACTTATTCCTAAATCTACATTTTAGAATTTATAAAATGTCATATTTTTTATAACAGCATATTTTTTTTCTAAGCATATGCTTGTGCCAGTGTATGTGCTGGTGATGGGCTGTATGTATTGCTACTGCTTCATCATTGTCACAAAAAGTGCAATTTTTAACAATACCAGAGTTTTCTTTGTACTTTTGAAAACTTTGTCCTTGTCTTCCTGCCACAGTCCACCTCAGCTTATGACCTGGAGAACATCACATCCATCCTTATTTTGATCCTGATGTTCTCTTTTTCCAGACCTGATGGACCTGAGTGTCCTGCAGTGAAGGACCATGGGACTGAATTAAACCACAACTCTCTGCTTATATTACGTTACTTCAAAGAATTCAGTTTGACTCAGTTGTGCCTTTAAGGCTGATCTGCTCACATGTCTTCTGAGTTTAGTGACATGTCCTCTATTTGCTGATTGGCTTTGTAATTTTCTGAACCAATAGGACATTGTTTTTAAGCTTGGCTCCTACTCTCTTCTCATTTATTCTTCAGTTTCAAGTCCAAATATGTCTATTGAAGAAAAATAAAACATGAGTATCTTGTCTCTAAAACACCTCGGTATTTTTTGTTCTGTGTGACTTTACTTTTTTTTGCTTGCTGTTCATTTTCTGAACACAAAACAGAAACAAAATGCCAGTTTCAGTGTATTATAGCCTGGCATGGGGGGTAAAAGGCTCTCAGAGTGGACATGCTGCCTACCTAATGTCTAATACAGTACTGGACCATCTGCCTGCTTTGGGACACAATTCTCACATCAAAATGTTTATTTTCCTCTTTCAATCTCCTGCTCAGCCTGTCTTCAACCAGCATTTATTTTATCCTTCGTAAAGAGGGAAAATGGACAAACGTGCAGACTTTTTGATAAGTAAGACGAAGGGAGGACAACAGTTTGTGATGCGGAGCTCCTGCATGAAGAGATGGATGATGTTTTACTACTTTGCCTTTTAGGGATTAAGATGAACTTAAGTAGGATGCATGTTTCAAACCATAACAAGTCTGGATTGTGTTTAGTGCAGTTTACAATGTTATATAAATACAAGTAATTTAGTTATGGAAAATCAGTTATTCATTACAGCATCTGCTGTAGCCAGCTGTGTGTTGTTCAACTAGCTGGCAGCAGGAGACAAAACAGAAAAAGTTCCTTCCACATTATAGATCAGAGTGTGACAAGGAATAACACTTAAACTGTCAAACAGTTCAGCTGTGATTTGTAAGTGTGTTGTTATCAGAGTCAGAGTCAGAGAGTCAGAGAGAATTTATTGTCATTTACACCGCATGTAGTACATGTGTTGAAAACGAGATTATGTACACAGGGTCCCAGTTACATCCAACAACAAATGCAAGAGAAATACAATAATAACATCTAGGATTAACTAAGAGAGACATCACATCAGCTAGTAATACACTAAGCCCTAATGTAGTAGAAAAACATCATTATAAACAGCAGCACGAACATGAGCAGATGGTCACAGATGAACGCAGCAACAAGAAACAGATCAGTACAGTATCAGTATGATGTGACATTTTGCAGTGTTTATTCTTATTATTTATTTATTCATGAGTCTGACAGCCTCAGGGTAGAAGCTGTTTCTCAGTCTAGTGGTTCTACATTTGATGCTCCTCAACCTCCGTCCCGAGGGGAGTGGTGCAAAGAGTGAGTGTGCTGGGTGAGTGAGGTCTTTCATGATGCAGGTGGCTCTTTTTCTGCATCTGGAGGTGTAAATGTCTGTGATGGTGGGGAGACTGACTCCCACAGACTTCTGTGCAGCCTTCACCACTCTCTGCAGAGCTTTTCTCTCTGCAACTGTGCAGCCTCCATGCCACACGTTGATGCTGGAGCACAGGACGCTCTCCACTGCACACCTGTAGAACGAGGTGAGGACTGGGCTTCTCAGACCGGCTCGTCTCAGCCGTCTGAGGAAGTAGAGTCTCTGATGACCTTTCTTGATCAGGCTGGTGGTGTTATTGCTCCAGCTGAGGTTATCATTCAAGTGTACACCCAGGTATTTGTAGCTGGAGACCACCTCCACCGCAGATCCACCTATATACAGTGGGGTGTGGGTGTGTTTGTTCCTTCTGAAGTCCACAATCATCTCCTTCGTCTTCTTCACATTCATGTGAAGGTTGTTCTCTTTGCACCAGCTCTCCAGATGTTCCACCTCCTGTCTGTAGCTGGATTCATCATTATCTGTGATGCATCCCACCACAGCTGTATCATCTGCAAACTTAACAATATGACAGCCTGGATGTGTGGCTATACAATCATATGTGAGCAGAGTGAGTTATACAGTAACTCTGGGAAGATCAGGGGTGAACTGTAAGGGCATTTTATTTTTATCTTTCTGCAGAAGGTGTAAACCCATTAAAAGTTAGGAGTCATAATAGAAGTTTTTCTTAAATCCATTTTAAAATTAAAAACCTAGAATTGTGTTACGAATTACTAATATCACCCTGCGCTCAGTGCTGAAAAAATGTGGCCCAATTTAGTTGCACTTAATAATATTATAATTTAAACATTATACTTGAATCTGATCCTGATCTGAACCCGAGCGGTGTTCTGTTGTTGGACTTCTGTGCTTGTCATGGATTGTCCATAACGAACACCATGTTCGGGCATAAGGGTGTCCATATGTGCTCTTGGCACCAGGACACCCTAGGTCGCAGTTCGATGATCGACTTTGTTGTCGTCTCATCTGATCTGCGGCCGCATGTCTTGGACACTCGGGTGAAGAGAGGGGCGGAGCTGTCAACTGACCACTACCTGGTGGTGAGTTGGCTCCGATGGTGGGGGAGGATGCCGGTCAGACCTGGCAGACCCAAACGTATTGTGAGGGTCTGCTGGGAACGTCTGGCAGAGTCTCCCGTAAGACGGAGCTTTAACTCCCACCTCCGGGAGAGCTTTGAACACGTTCCGAGGGAGGCGGGGGACATTGAGTCCGAGTGGGCCATGTTCCGCGCCTCTATTGTCGAGGCAGCTTATCGGAGTTGTGGCCGCAAGGTTGTTGGTGCCTGTCGTGGTGGCAACCCTCGAACCCGGTGGTGGACACCGGCGGTGAGGGATGCTGTCAAGCTGAAGAAGGAGTCCTATTGGGCCTTTTTGGCCTGTGGGACCCCGGAAGCAGCAGATAGGTACCGGCAGTCCAAGCGGCATGCGGCTCGGGTGGTTGCTGAGGCAAAAACTCGGGCGTGGGAGGAGTTCGGAGAGGCCATGGAGAATGACTTCCGTACGGCTTCGAGGCGATTCTGGTCCACCATCCGGCGTCTCAGGGGGGGAAAGCGGTACGCGACCAACACCATTTATGGTGGGGATGGCGTGCTGTTGACCTCAACTCGGGATGTTGTGAGTCGGTGGGCGGAATACTTCGAAGACCTCCTCAATCCTACTGGCACGTCTTCCACTGAGGAAGCGGAGCCTGGGGACTTTGGGTCGGGCTCTCCAATCTCTGGTGCTGAGGTCGCCGAGGTGGTTAAAAAGCTCCGCGGTGGCAAGGCTCCGGGGGTGGATGAGATTCGTCCTGAGTTCCTTAGGGCTCTGGATGTTGTGGGGTTGTGTTGGCTTACGCGACTCTGCAATATCGCGTGGACATCGGGGGCAGTTCCCTTGGATTGGCAGACTGGGGTGGTGGTTCCCCTATTCAAAAAGGGGGACCGTAGGGTGTGTTCCAACTATAGAGGGATCACACTCTTAAGCCTCCCTGGTAAGGTCTATTCAGGGGTTCTGGAGAGGAGGGTCCGTCGGATAGTCGAACCTCGGATTCAGGAGGAGCAATGTGGTTTTCGTCCTGGTCGTGGAACACTAGACCAGCTCTACACCCTCAACAGGGTCCTGGAGGGTGCGTGGGAGTTTGCCCAACCAGTTTACATGTGCTTTGTGGACTTGGAAAAGGCATTCGACCGCGTCCCTCGGGGGGTTCTGTGGGGGTACTCCGGGAGTATGGGGTACCAGGCCCATTGATATGGGCTGTTAGGTCCCTGTACGACCGGTGTCAGAGCTTGGTCCGCATCGCCGGCAGTAAGTCAGGCTCGTTTCCAGTGAGAGTTGGACTCCGCCAAGGTTGCCCTTTGTCACCGATTCTGTTCATAACTTTTATGGACAGAATTTCTAGGCGCAGCCAAGGTGTTGAGAGGATCCGTTTTGGTGGCCTTAGAATCGCTTCTCTGTTTTTTGCAGATGATGTGGTCCTGTTGGCTTCATCAGATCGTGATCTACAGCTTTCGCTGGAGCGGTTTGCAGCCGAGTGTGATGCGGCCGGGATGAGGATCAGTTCCTCCAAATCCGAGGCCATGGTCTTGAGCCGGAAAAGGGTAGCATGCCCTCTCCGGGTCGGGGAGGAGGTCCTGCCCCAAGTGGAGGAGTTTAAGTATCTCGGGGTCTTGTTCACGAATGAGGGAAAACTGGAGCGTGAGATCGATAGGCGGATAGGTGCAGCATCCGCAGTGAAGCGGGCGCTGTACCGGTCTGTCGTGGTGAAGAGAGAGCTGAGTCGAAAGGCAAAGCTCTCAATTTACCGATCGATCTACGTTCCCACCCTCATCTATGGTCATGAGCTTTGGGTTGTGACCGAAAGAACAAGATCTCGGATACAAGCGGCTGAAATGAGTTTTCTCCGCAGGGTGTCTGGACTCTCCCTTAGAGATAGGGTGAGAAGCTCAGTCATCCGGGAGGGACTCGGAGTAGAGCCGCTGCTTCTCCACATCGAGAGGAGCCAGTTGAGGTGGCTCGGGCATCTGGTTAGGATGCCTCCTGGACGCCTCCCTGGTGAGGTGTTCCGGGCATGTCCCACCGGGAGGAGACCCAGAGGAAGACCCAGGACACGCTGGAGGGACTATGTTTCTCGGCTGGCCTGGGAACGCCTTGGGATTCCCCCAGAGGAGCTGCTCCAAGTGGCTGGGGAGAGGGAAGTCTGGGTCTCCCTACTTAGGCTGCTACCCCCGCGACCCGACCCCGGATAAGCGGATGAACATGGATGGATGGATGGATGGATGAAGGCCACTATCGGAGCAACCTGGGCTCTCATAGCACCTGAGCAGTGCCACAGACTGATCGACTCCATGCCACGCTGCATTGCTGCAGCAATCTAGGTAAAAGGAGCCACAACTAGTGCTGTGCATGCTCATACTTTTCATGTTCATACTTTTAATGTTCATACTTTTCAGTTGGCCAACATTTATAAAAATCTTTTTTATTGGTCTTAAGTAATATTCTAATTTTCTGAGATACTGAATTTGGGGTTTTCCTCAGTTGTCAGTTATAATCATCAACATTAAAATAAATAAACATTTGAAATATATCAGTCTGTGTTTAATGAATGAATATAACATAAAGGTTTCACTTTTTGAATGAAATTACTGAAATAAATTAACTTTTTCATGATATTGTCATTTTATGACCAGCACCTGTAATAACAACCCATACAGACAGGAAGTGTAAAACTTTTTGAAGGTCAAATTTGATTTAAAATTTCTATTAAAATAATATTTTTTTAATTATTTAAAAAAAAAAACACCATCCTAAATTGAAAACTTATTGGAATGCATAGAATGCATATCACCTACCACCTTTTTAATGACTGAGATCACTCAAAAAGGATCTGTAATCATTTATACCTGGAACAATACTGTATTGCCTTAGTTCTCAGAGTATATGTTGCAGATGACTCTGGCAAATTCTGCTAGCAAATAAAAATTCAGCTCAATATCAATAAGATTGACTGAATTATTTCCATTTGTTGTTTAAGGTAGACAAGCTGTGGCGATCATCCTGCATTGGTTTGACTCTAAAAGCTAACCGGTTGTAGATGTTCATTTGTTTTCCAGTTCTGGAGATATTTTCTGACAGAGCTACAAGCACAGACACAGGGAAAAACATTATTGCCCTTACAGGAAATACACAGAGCCTAAACAATCTATTATGCTTGCAGTTAAAGCCCAACATGTGCCATGTACAACATATTCTGCGCTAAATTCTCCCGTAAAGCACACGGTATTTGGCATTGGGTGGATTTGAATGAATTTGGATTTATGGAAATCTCCAGCAACTACATCCGCATGGCTAAGAACTTCACAACAGACCTGCCTTAACTTGTTAACGGGGGAAGAGTGGTGCGGGTGAAACCGGACCAAGTGGCTCAATTTGACGGAGAGAGCCTAATTGTTGTACATTTATCAGAGGTGATTTGCTGAAAGCAAGCCCTTTCCCAGCAGATAGAATTGCGTGTTGAATAAAAGGGCTCCAAGTGAACAGATATATTTTCAGTCAGCTCATTTGTATTGCTTCCTTTGCTGCTAAACAAAGCACAAAAAGCAATTTAACGGAGTTCCAGTTGTAAACCCGTTTGGCTTTTACACACAAGCGATCGCACATTGAGTCATGGGGAAAAGTAGATTCTCATCTGCTAGTCTTTTACCATTTTTTTTTAAATGTAAAGAACATTTTTGTGCATCCTCCTCCTTCTGCTATCCAAAATTCCAAAAGTCTGTCCATTCCATCTGTCCGTATGACTGGCCTCCCTTTGCCCTGCCCTTCTCATCCACTCTAGCCCAACAAGCTTGCTGGCCTGGCCTCACGCTTCCTGTACAGTCAGTTTAAACCCTGTG
Organism: Garcialebias charrua; assembly: GCA_038048925.1. Taxonomy (NCBI): domain Eukaryota; kingdom Metazoa; phylum Chordata; class Actinopteri; order Cyprinodontiformes; family Rivulidae; genus Garcialebias; species Garcialebias charrua. The sequence goes on from JBBPBX010052546.1 coordinate 12,619, forward strand.
CTGTCTCTCACCACCATCAGGAACTCAAAGATGCAGCTGGCTGGTGGGCTTGTGACACAGATAAATGGCAAAGATCCCATTCTGACTGGCGGTAGTGGGATCAAATAATCTGGACGTCAGAAGTAGACGCCTTTTATATCAGAAAACAATGACAATATACCGTCTTTGCTGTCGTTTTAACATGCACTCCAATGCTTTCTTGCCAATAATCCCATTCCACGCACCAAAGCCTTGTTGTTTCTACAGTCTTAAAGTTAACACTGTTCACAGGCTTTCTCTCACCATCTGTTCTGCTGTGACATGCTACTCGCCCAACTCGCCTGCTGCACCATTCTGTAAATAGTCTGAGAATAAATCTCTTTCACATGTGATGGTTTTTGAAATTAGCCTAAGCTCTGTGTTTCTGCATGATGTGCAGGTTTTCATTCATCACTTAGGCATTTCCATGCCATGCAAAAGAGACCTCTTTACATTAGTAACAAGGACGCTAGACTCATGAACCGGGGTGCCATCGAGAGGGGGAGTCCAGTGAGGCAATGGCTTTTTCGTTAATCTTACTGGAGCCTCCCCAACCCTGACTGTCATATATGTTAAGAAAATTTATCTCAAATCACTGGACATATTTAAATGAAAGTCATTGGATGTTCATGTAATTGTTTGTCAACTCCCCAACCCTGACTGTCATATATGTTAAGAAAATTTATCTCAAATCACTGGACATATTTAAATGAAAGTCATTGGATGTTCACGTAATTGTTTGTCAACCAGATTCAAAATGGTTTTCCCAACAATTTGACTTTAGCAGGCACAAAAACAGTCCAAACTCATTCAATTTTTTAACAGATATTGTGCTAAATTTGGAATGGTTGTAGTCAAGAGTCATCCCCAAGCAACAGTAATATTAAAGGGTTGCAGGACATCTTTGTTCAGCACTTTAAAATGCAAGGTGATGGTGATATGCATCCTTTGAAGCAATGCCAAATTCAGTTTTGAATACTGTATACAATTAGGAGAGGACAAGCTTCAGAGTCAGAGTCAGAGAGTCTTTATTGTCATTTGCACCGCATGTAGTACATGTGATGAAATGAGATTATGTACACAGGGTCCCAGTTACATCCAACAACAAAATGTAAGAGAAAAACAGTAATAACATCTAGGATATGAACTAAGAAAAACATCCAACTAGAAATACACTAAGCCCTAGAGTAATAGAAAAACGTCATTACAAACAGCAGCACGAACATGAGTCTTTATGAGCAGATGGTCACAGATGAACACAGCAACAAGAAAACAGATCAGCATCAGCATGATGTGATATTTCACAGTGATTATTCTTATTATTTATTTATTCATGAGTCTAACAGCCTCAGGGTAGAAGCTGTTCCTCAGTCTAGTGGTTCTACATTTGATGCTCCTCAACCTCCGTCCTGAGGGGAGTGGGGCAAAGAGTGTGTGTGCTGGGTGAGTGGGGTCTTTCATGATGCAGGTGGCTTTTTTCCTGCTTCAGTTGACCATTCACAATAGAATTCAAAATCTTACTTCTAACCTACAAAGCTCCCAATAACCTAGCTCCATCTTATATTACAAATTTTATTGTTCCATATTTTCCTAACAGAGCACTTCGCTCTTAGACTGCAGGTTTACCTGTGGTTGTTAAGAGTTTCCAAGAGCAGAATGGGAGGAAGATCTTCCAGTTCTCAGGCTCCTCTCTTGTGGAACCAGCTTCCAGTTTCTGTCCATGAGGCTGACACATTATCCAGTTTGAAGACTGGGATTAAGACTTTCCTTTTGATAAATCCTATAGATAGGGTTGGCTTGGGTTTTCTAAACTATCCCTTATATGCTGCTATAAGCTTAAGACTGCTGGAGGCAAAACTAGCACTTTGAGATTTTTATTAATGAAAAGTGTGTTACAAATTAAATTCATTATTATTATTATTATTATTATTATTATAAATTGACCACATTTCCTCACTTTGCTGCTGTCTTTACTAACACTAACAGTTTGTATTTCTAACCTCAACATGTGGTTTTTTGTCTTTCCTCCTACAGAAAGTGCACCTGGACCTGCCATTCTGTTTGTTTCTCCTTCTTGTCCTCTCAAACCCAGCTGGTGGAAGCAGCTCATCCTGAGCCTGGTTCTGCTTGTGGCTTCTTCCTGTTAAAAGGAAGTTTTTCATTTCCACTGTTGCCTTCGTGCTTGCTCAGGATGGGAGACTTCAATGAAGTGAGGATTCAACACAATCTGCTGCTTCCTTAGATAGAGAACTTTACTAATGGGCTCTTTTAATGTATTTAAATGTTTCTGTTCAGTGCCCTGACAAGACTTCTGTTGTGACTTGATGCTTTCCAAATAAACTGAATTGAATGTAACTGAATTGACAGTTCAGTTTCAAGTTGAGGTGGTTTCTCACTTGGCTGCGCCTGCTGGGGACTACTAAGCAAACAAGGTTCACAACTTTAAGGAGTCTCCAGAGGGTCTCAAAACATTCATGGGGTTCTTAATTTTCTCGCTCGAGTCACAGCGGCTCGCTGTCTTGTCGCATACATTTTGAATAAAAAATATTGTGACAATTTTTTTTCTAAATAATCACATACTTTTCCGAGTGCCAAACCTATCTGTCTTGATTATGCCATGGGCAACTCTAACCCATCACAAGACCAGTAAGAGCTCTCCTTTAACAAATAACATGTCCAGGTCTAAAAATACATGCAGATGATAAATTATAGTTATTAAAAACCTTGTCCAAACCCGCCCATCTTCATTTGAAAAGTGTGCTCTAGGAGGTTAAATCATAATTGGGAGGGTGGGGGGTTGCCACGTAAGCCGGGGTGGGNACTCCCTGGATCCCTTCCAATTTGCATACCGACCTAATCGCTCAACCGACGATGCCATCTCCTCTGCCCTTCACACAGCTCTCACACATCTGGACACGAAGGACTCCTATGTTAGAATGTTGTTCATCGACTTCAGCTCGGCATTTAACACCATCATCCCCCAACAGCTCATCCTTAAACTGGACAGTCTGGGGCTGAACACCTCAATGTGTAACTGGCTGCTAGACTTCCTGACCGGGAGACCACAGACAGTGCGGGTCGGGAGTAACACATCTAGCACCATCACATTGAACACAGGGGCCCCACAAGGATGTGTGCTGAGCCCCCTTCTATTCACCCTGCTAACACACGACTGCACACCATCGTACAGCTCCAACCACTTCATCAAGTTTGCGGACGACACAACAGTGGTGGGTCTCATCAGCAACAACGATGAGACGGACTACAGGAACGAGGTGAGCCGCCTGGCCTTGTGGTGCGGACACAACAATCTCACTCTCAACGTGGAGAAGACAAAGGAGATTGTTGTGGACTTCAGGAAGAAGGATGCCCAACATGCCCCTCTGACCATCAACAGCACCGCAGTGGAGAGAGTAGACAGCACCAAGTTCCTGGGAGTGCACGTCTCAAAGGACCTGTCCTGGAGCAGGAACACTGCAGCACTGGCAAAGAAGGCTCACCAGCGTCTCTACTTTCTCCGCAAGCTGAAAAGGGCTGGAGCTTCAACCCCCATCATGAGCACCTTCTACAGAGGTGCCATAGAAAGTGTCCTGACCAGCTGCATCACTGTGTGGTTTGGTGCATGTACTGCATCCTGCCGCAAGAGCCTCCAGCGCATTGTGAGAGCAGCTGAGAAGATCGTGGGCACCTCCTTGCCCTCACTGCAGGACTTACACAGCAAACGCCTCACTCGGAAAGCCCACTGCATGGCAGGTGATCCCACACACCCACTACACAGCTGCTTCAGACTGCTGCCATCAGGGAGGAGACTGAGGAGTCTCCAGGCTCGAACCAGCAGACTGAGAGACAGCTCTGTTCATCAGGCAGTCAGAATGCTAAACACTCTGCCTGCTCTGCCTCCCCTCCCATTTGAACTGCCTTAACACTAAAACTTTCTCACACATTACCACACAACACAAAGATTTTAACACTGGACTCTGTGTCATCAAACGGGTTATTCACTAAACTCTCGGTCATGTGCTCATACAGTTTGCACTACTTCTCATACTTGCACTAATGTTTGTATTACATCACTGCCTATAATCATAATACTGTTTACATTCTCTGTTTACATTTATTAATACTGTTTACTTTTATTACTACTGCTTACATGTAATTACTACTGTTTACATTTACACTACTCTAATATCTACACCACTGCTGATACATATACAATGTGCTCTGAACGGTCTTATTTAGGGATGCCCAATGTGCCTTACTGCATATGCCACTTTTTGCCTCTATAACAACATCAACTACTACCTCATACATATACTGTGTACATTAACTCATACGCTGCTTTGCCACTTTGCAAATGTCAATGCTAGAAACCTTTAGTTTATTTTAGTTATACTTTTTATACTCTTTTTTTATACTAGTATGCAAAAACTCAGGACAGTATTATGTTCATTAAATGTTTAATGTTTTAGTTTTAGAGTTGGTGTAAATTTTCATACTCTTATACCACTATGCAAAAAACTCAGGACAGTGTTAGTTTTACTATTTTATGCTTATGTCTATTATTATATGTTTCAGTGTTTCAATGTTTAGATGTTTACTGTTGCACCGAGGGACTGAGAGAAACGCAATTTCGGTCCTGTGTATGTCCTGTACAGTACATATTGCAGATCTGACAATAAAGTTGACTTTGACTTTGACTTTGATATATAGTTATATATACAGTATATATTTATATAGTTATATATATGCTTATCTGAATATATATGTATTATTACAGTATCTGAATATGTATACTGTAATGTGTGTGTGAATAAATTGCATCTTTGGTTGTATCTTGCTAAACTTGTCATTAAAGCATTGTATTCCACCAAAATTATTTAAATATGCTAAACTATACGTTCCTATACATGCAGTTTTAATAGCTGTATGCCTAAAATTTAAATATGTGACAATAGGATTACTATTCAGCGTGTTATGATTGATTAAATGCGCTGATACTTTATTATGCCAGCCAAATATATAAGGCTGAGTGGAGCGGTGGACGTCTTCAAGATGGCCGCCTGAAATCTCGTCGGCTCCAATAGGCGAGAGCAGTCCATGGGGTATCTAGTGTTCTATATATGATATCTATGCCTCATACTGTATGAGTCCTTTGTTCTGTAGGGGTCCTCCATCTTGTATGGGTCCTCCAATCTGTAGAAGTCCCTCATCCTGTGGGAATCTCTTGTCCTATAGGGATCCTTGTCCTGTAGGAGTCCTCTGTTCTGCAGGGGTCCTTCATTCTGTAGGGGTCCTCTGTTCTGTAAAAGTCGTTCGTTCTGTAGGGGTCCTCCGTCCTGTATGGGTCCTCCATTCTCTGTAGGGGTCCTCCATTCTCTGTAGGGTCCTCTGTCCTGTAGAGTTCCTTCATCCTGTAGAGATTCCTCATCCTGTAAGGGTCCTCTGTTCTGTAGAAGTCCCACATCCTATTGGGGTACTCCAATCTGTAAGTGTCCTTCATCCTGTAGGGGTTCTCAGTTCTCTTAGGTCTTCTGTCCTGTAGGGGTCCTCTCCCTCATCCTGTGGACTCCTCATCCTGTAGGTGTCCTCCAGCCGGTCGGGGTCCTCCGTAATGTAGGGGGTCTTCTGTCATGTAGGGCTCTCTCATCCTGTGCGGGTTGACCGTCCTGTTCAAAGACAGAAAACGAGTTCCTTTGACAAAAATCATCACATTTTGGAGGTGAGACTTTTTCAAGGTTTAAGGGCTGAGTGAAGGTTTGGGACACAGTGATCATGATTCTGATGTTTTTGACAAGAGTGTGTCCTCTGAAATGGTGGAGACATGTGTGTGTGTGTGTGTGTGTGTACGTGCGTGCGCATGTGTGTGTGTGTGTGTGTGTGTGTGTGTGCGTGTGTGAGAGATCTCCTGCTGTCTTTGCAGCCAGGAACAGATGGAGTGGTGTCTCTCCGACCTGAACTGAGCCTCTCAAATCTCTCTGCAGGTTCTGGATAAAGTTCAGAATGACCTTTGGATGTTGTTTAGGTCACATGTCTGATTCTCCGTTGATTGAATCAACTAGTCTGTTAAAGTTAAACACGAGTTGTGTAGGCTCCTTGTTGGACTGCTAATCTGTGGAGCATGCGACAGCAGGAGACGACAGGACAGATCTGGACATGGACAGATCTCAAGGAGGTGTTTTTTAATTGTCTTGATCCAACCTCATTCTCAGAGGCTGTGTAGATTTAGTGTGAAGGAGGTCTAACTCTTTAACATCTGACCTCACACAAGAAGGCCTAAATTCAAAGGAAGAAGCAGAGCTGCAACATGTACCAGTCAACAATCTGTTACGACCTTGTGGAATCAATGAAAAGATCAAAGTTGGACAGATCTGAGCTCCAACGAGGCGACAAACAGCTCCTGCTACATTTTCTGTCCTTGATAACAAACAACAAAATAAACTGAGAGCTGATGTCCAAAAGAACCTCAAATCTGCAGCTCGCCCCGTCACAGAAAAAACAATTTGTACCAATTTCTTTTGTTGGGCCCACATCGAACCCTCGGTAACACGGTTGGACAGGCGTGAAATAGTGTTTTTGGTCCAGTTAATGGAAAAATTTACCTCTGGAGCGATTCTTACTGAAGGAGTCTGCTTTCAATAAACAACATGTTCAAATCTGGGCCTTCAGTGTCCTCACTCGTCTCCTGCCTCCTCCAACCTGATTAAAGAATCAACCTTGGAAAACTCAAACATGTCTAAGTCTGTCAGTTTTGGTTTGGTGGTAGGACCCCAACATAACAGAGGACCCCCTACAGGACAGACAATCCCCAGAAAAGGGAGGACCCCTACAGGACAAGAGACCCCTACAGGATGAGGATCTCTACAAAACAGAGGACCCCTAGTATTGAGGACCCCAACAGAATGAAGGACCCTTCAAGACAGATGATCCCCTGAAAAGGGGACTACAGGACAAGGGACCCCTACAGAATGGAGGACCTTTACCGGACGGAGGACCCCTACAGAATGGAGAACCCCTACAGGACGGATAATCCCCATAAAAGGGAGGACCCCTACAGGACAGGGGACCCCTACAGGATGGAGGAACCCTACAGATTGTAGGACCCCTAAGATGGAGGACCCAAACAGAATGGAGGACCCCTCAGGATGGACGATTCCCTGAAAAGGGAGGACCCCTACAGGACAAAGGACCCCTACAGAACGGAGGACACCCACAGGATGGTGAACCCACAAAGGATGAGGGACACCTGGACAGAGAACACCAACAGGATGGATGATCCCTACAGCATGGAGGACCCCCTACAAGACAAAGGACCCCTAGAAAAAGGAGGACCAATCCAGAACCGAGGACACCCACAAGATGGTGAACCAACAAAGGGTGAGGGACCCCTGGACAGAGGACACCTGATGGATGACCCATACAGGACGCAGGACGGAGAACGCCAACAGGATGGGGGACCCATACAGTCCGGGGGACACCTCCAGGACAAGGGACCTTTACTGGACAGAGACTTCCCTACAGGACTGGGGATCCATGGGACTCATGGCCTGAAAGACGACATGCTTCCTTCCACAGAATGCTGGTTTTATTCCCCAGCAGTTTTCAGGGAACTGCAGCCACACCTGTCCTCAGCTGAACTTTAGACCTCAGGTTTTCAGTTCCTTTTACTTTTCTGTTGTTTCTTCTTCATGGATCTTTTCTTTGGCTTGTTATTTTTATATTTTCTGCCACTGAGGGTGTTTTGTTGTTATAAAACCATCTCCACATTCTGGATTAACAGAAATGTTCCCCCTCGTTGGGGAACCTGCAACATCTGGGCTTGAAGCAGTTTTTGTGCGAAGGGGTCGACCCGGCTTTCGGTCCGATTGTCCAGGTTCTACTCGTCTCGGCCCAGCCGCCTTCCCACGGACTCGGCAGGACGTGTTGACATTACATACACACTTGTGTTGTGACAACAGGGAGCTGAAGAGGCCGAGAGCCGAACCTCTTCTTGAGCACCGTGGTGGCGGGTCCAACCAGCATCAGGCGCCTCCAAGGAAGCGGGGCAGAATCTGGGCCTGGGTCCCAGATGTGGACTCTGAGCAGCTCTCCATTCTCTGCAGTCAGCTGTTGTTGCAGATCGGGCCGTGTAATGTGCTGCTGAATGGCAGCTTCAACCACCTCTCTGTCATTAGCATAGCGTGGGAGGCAGAGCTGATTGAGAGGCCAGTTGGCTGTTGGAGAGAAATTTCTTTTCAGATTCTTTGTTCCTGCTCTGCGTTAGCACCACAATAAATAAAAAAAAAACCTCTCATCAACACCTCCATCTCTCATGAAAAATGATGTAATCTCCATATTCCATGACTTCACATCAGACAGATGCTGGGAGGTTTCAATAAATCACAGATGAATCCTCCAGTCAAGCATCACAAACTCTCACGCCCGCTGTACGCATTTTTAGACTCTTTGAAACCTCTGACGCAAAATTAGCTGAAATTAAAAAAATAATAATAATAAATGAAAAAAATTCAGTGTTAAACTGATGTTTGAAAATTAGGAGTGCTGGCAAACTACCCAGTACTTACCCAGTACAGTACTGAGTAGTTACTTAAAGAGCAGCAACTGGTACTGAGGACGAACCAGTCACGTACTGGCTGGTACTACAAGTACTTTGCTGCGTTATATATTACTACCTAAAATTCTAAGTAAACAAGACAACCCATCTGAAGCAGGAAGTATTCTGTACCATCATTTTATTTATTTAACTCTTCTCTGCAGAACTGAGGATTGTTGTTCCAGAAAATAACAAATGAACACCCGACTTCCATTAAAGAGCGAAGCGTTTACTGTTTTTAATCACAACTCCCACAAACTTTATCAGCTCAGGACATTTATCAGCTGCGGTTCACGAGCGCACACCATCAACAGCTCCAAGTGCAGAAGAAATTATTTATTTCAAGGAACAAACCATATTCATCAAACTGAATGTTTGTTGGTGAGGCCAGATTTAAAGAGTTGGTCCAAAAGCATTAATGAATCGTTTCTCTCCTTCGGGGCTGCTGATCTACTGCCATTTTCACACGAGAATTATTGCTTCCTGATGTTCGTTACTTTTTTCATTCATTCATTCAACCTTTATTTAGTCAGGTAAATCTTTTGAACCTCATGGGCTCATTTACGAAAGCGACCTGCTAAAACTAAAGAACAATGAACAGCAGTGATAGAATTTCATTAAACAATAAACAAACAAACAATAAACAATAGAAAACAAAAAGAGAGAAAAAAAAAAAAAGATTTTTTTTTTTTTTTTAACAAAGTATCAAAAAACTAGCAAAACATTATAAGGTAGACGTATAAAATCAAAGACAGGAACAAATCTGCATTGGTTTTTGCCAGGATTCCAACAGATTCTGAAAACCATTTAGGGAGGTCAGGGCCGAGAGCTTCAGATCTTTTTGTAAGATATTCCATGAAGCAGGAGCAGAGTAGGAGAAGGCCCTTTTTCCAAGTTCAGTCCTCACTGACGGAACACTGCAGGTAATCATGTCCGATTAAAGGTCTAAAGGTCTTAAAGGGGACCACAGATGCAAAATTCACTTTTTAATCCGTTCATTCTCAATCAGTTCATCTGGACAGTTTCTTTTTTGTCTCTTGTTTCTTTTCTGGTCACTTTTTAATGTTTTTTTTACTCAACTTTGGGTATGTACTTCATAAAAAAACAGTCTTAGTGCCAAAAAAATGCACCCAGTGGTTTATTTACTCTAAGTATATTTATTTATCTTTGATAGAAACATTTCGTTTTCAAATCCTGCGGTTTGTGACGTCACAAGCCGCAGCCACAACCCACCTCAAACCTGAGTCCAGCCCCTCACCTAGCAACCCCTGGTTAGGCTCAACCAGAGCCGTATATATAGAGAGTTCTGACACTCTTTGAAGTCGCCAACTGGCAGTCAATCGTTCCAAACAACGGCCATGGAAACCTTGTGGAGCTGCGCCCTCTGGCGGCAACGGAGCGCTACTGCAGGCAGAGTCAGACTGTTAAACAGAGCATGGAACAAATCGCCCCCTCCATGACCCACGTGACTTCCGCATTCCATTCTTACAACGGATCTCTATGGAAGTGTCGCAACTCTCACTTTATATGGCTCTGGGCTCAACCAGAGCCATATAAAGTGAGAGTTGCGACACTTCCATAGAGTTCCATTGTAAGAATGGAATGCGGAAGTCACGTGGGTCATGGAGGGGGCGATTTGTTCCATGGCTCTGGTTACAGTCTGAAGCTGCCTGCAGTAGCGCTCCGTCGCCGCCAGAGGGCGCAGCTCCACAAGGTTTCCATAGCCGTTGTTTGGAACGATTGACCGCCTGTCGGTGAGATCAAAGCGTGTCGGAACTCTCTATATATATGGCTCTGGGCTCAACCCACTTCAGTATAATACACGTGACGGTTGTTTTTCCTGATTTCATCTCATCTTTTGTTTATATGTTCTTAATTTCATGTGTACAGCACTTTGTTGCAGCTGTGGTTGTTTTAAATGGCTTTATAAATAAGTATAATTGTTATTTTTACGTTTTAGTTCAATTTTTAGCGTATTAGCGATCGCTCCCAACGAGCAGCCGGCAGACGGAAAACGAGCAGACCGCCGGCGAAGGGACCATCTGCGGGCGTGAGCTGCTGGGAACTGATAGCTTTTGAGGAGCGTGGGGTCCGGTCAGAGGTTGCCTCATACGGATAAATTAACTGGAGACACTCAGTGAACTTTGTGTATGTCTGGACTGAAGCAGAGATCGCTCCCAAAAGCGCCGCATGCAACGAGCGGACATAAAAGGGCGGAGGAGGAACGAGCTATTTTTAGCATCGGATTCGGGCTAAAAGGAGCAGCTCATGGCGGCGCGCGCAGACGGCTTTCGGTAAGTTATCTTAAGCTAGCACTAACAGTAAGTCAAATGAGTAATAAAAAAAGAGCTAATTTTAAAACAACAACAGATTAGAGATACTGGCTCTTACAGAGGGCGGAGTAAATGTAAACAGATCTTTGAAGGGCGTGGCCATGAGAGCTCATTATCATAAACCAGTCGTTCAAAACGAAAGTTAAAAATGGCAGAATTAAAAAGGGTATAATTGATTATCTAAGAATTATTTTGTGTATTAAATTGAATGAACATTGTCTGGATAGCCCACAGACATACCATAAAAATTTTAAAAACCTATCTGTGGTCTCCTTTAAATCTTTAGGACGAGACAGAGGACAAAGAAAAATAGTACTTACTTTACTTAAAAATATTACTTGAGTAAAGCAAACACAGGATTCTAATGTGAAATGTAATAATAATAATAATAATAATAATGAATTCAATTTATAATGCACTTTTCATTAATAAAAATCTCAAAGTGCTAGGGAACTACAGGGTTCCACCGACTTACGACGGCCTCGACTTGCGACGTTCCGACTTTACGAACGAGCTCCGTTGAAAAGCATTGCATCGAGTTACGGCGTAGATGCGGCTTTACGGCAGAGAAATACGGTATCTGAATCGTCATTGTGGATGAAATTCACATGTT